>PVIR01025049.1:0-25281 GCA_004026965.1 Petromus typicus | reverse complement strand
TCAGCCCAAGAAAGCTGATAGTCATGAGTAATGGTTATACCTATCTCTGTCTTTAGATTTAAACTGATTCAGTTTAGACAGCATTTTAAAATTCATTAAATCTAATATACTCTGCTTTTATATTGGATGGTTTGGCATTTACATTTAATGTTATCATCAATATCGTTATATTTACCACTTCACTGTTTGCCGATTTTTTCTGCCTGTTTCATCTATTGCTCATTCTTTTTTGTATCAGATCTTTTTTTCACTTATATGAACTGTTTTTAAGTATTCCTTCTTATCTGCACTACTAGCTTGTTAGTAACTTCTATGTTTGTAATTTTAGTGGTAGTCCTAAAGTTTATACAGGGTTTTTCTAACTTATTACAACCTGCGTACAAATAACTGTCTGGTGTGATTTTTTAGGCTGACAGACCCTCTTTTTGGGAGGGTTCTGGGAATGGAATTCAGGACCCTGTGCTTGACAGGCAGGCGCTGTGCCTCTGAGCTACACCCTCATCCCTTAACACATGGTCTTTAAAGTTATTCTCATGCAGGTGTTCTGGTAATAAACTCTCACACTGTTATTACATTTTAATTTGCCCCTCATTCATGACAGAAACTTTTGCCATGTATCAAATGGTGGATTCTCGGGGTCCTCCTCCCTTTAGCACTCTATACATAACATCCATTGTCCTCTGGTTTGAGTATGTACACATGTATGGTCTGTAGTCATTATCATTTTTGATTCTCTGCAAAAATACCTCTTCATTCCCTTTGGATTTTCTTAAGCTTTTTGGTTTTTTAGGGGTTTTCAGAAAGTTAGTTATAGTAAGCTTTTTACACTGATTCATTTCTTACAGTTTTATCATATGTAAAAACTAATGGCATGTTTAAACATGTTTACTTTCCACCTGTCTCACTTCGCTTGTGTTTCCAATTGTAGGTGTGTTAGACTGTTTCATTTCTTTTACAAGTCACTGTGCACAGTTTTTCTTCTCATTCTCTGTTTTGTTCTCTGATTCATTTTAGATTCTGATGCTGAATCTATGTCTTTTGATTTTCTGTATCTATCGATCTCAAGTACATTTTTAATTAGGTATATTTATTTTCAATTATAAGATTTTCATTTAGTACTAACTCATAGTTCTAATTTTTTTCAAGATCATGTTTTTTTTAAATTCAGGAGCATATATATTATAGCTCTTTAAATTCATTCTGTTAATTTCTATATCTCTATTATTTTCTGCTATATTTCTATTGACATTTCTGATGCTTTTTGTTTACTTTACACCTAGCAGGTTTGGTTTGATGCTTAACTTATAATTTTGTATGTTTGAAAGTGTAGTTTTCTGCACGCTGTCAGCAGCATTGAGTTACTTCTTGTCAATCTATGTGTGGACTTTCTAAACCCTAATACCTCACAATGTGCCTTCTTTTGTAAATGTGGTCACTGTAAATATAATTACACAAAATGGGCTCATTTTGTAGCAGTAGGGTGGCTGCTAATTCATGCAGTTCATGTCCTTATGAAAGGGAACATCAGACTAGGGGTAGAGATTCAGAAGACATGATACGAAATGAAAATGAGCATCCCCAAGATGAGGAGAGAGGCCATGAGCAGAGATTTTCTTTGTAACTCCCACCAGAAGAGCAACACTGTCATCTTAAAATTTTAAACTCCAAAACCATGAAAGAAATTATTTCTATTGTACAATCACCAAAATTAGTCTACATTTTTTTGTTAGAGCAAATCAATTAAGCTAATTATTATAGAGTTTTGTTTTTGCTGACTATTCAAGTTAAGTTACTACTGGATCAGCTCAATCATTTTCAAGTATAATTTTAAACTCAGAACAGGTTTGAAGGGACCTTTGGTGTAGGCTAGTGGAGTCCCACTGCCAAGCATGACTTTCAAGTTAACTGCCCTGAATGCTTCAGGTGTTCCAGAAGGATTGTCAGTTCTGACTTTTTAGAATTGAGACATGTCTGTGGGAGCCATTTTGCTCATAGCTTACTGGAGTGGGGTTTGTGGAGTTTTATTCTGGACAGATGTATACAGTGTTTACTTTTCAGCAACTGATTCTCGGAGAAGTCAACTTTGCTTCTTGTAGCTCTCTCCCCTTGATCTTTATTGCTGGTAGTTGATGTCACAAATTCCATCTGCTTCAATCTTCTTAAACTGCTAAGCCTGTCTTATCAGCTCAGAAACAATTTTAAATATATCAGCAAATTAAAGTTTAGAATCAAATTTTTATGGGCTATGAAATAGCTGATCATTAACCTTATTTGTTTGGCTACTTAAAACCCCAAACAGTCTTAGACTTTCTATTGAAAACAGTATGTTTGAATTTAGACACTTGATGGTCTCAGTTTGCTCCTTAAGGCCATATCTTTTCTGATGTATATTTTCTTGACCATTTTTTGAGAAAATTATTGGTCAAGTGATAGATCAAGATGGAATAGATTGAATTATCAGTCAGTTCAAACTTTTTATGAGCCATTAAATACAAAATACACAAAAATTCCTTAACTGATAAGTATAAGTTACTGTAAATGAAACAATATATAAAAGAAAGTATCTCATTAAAAATTCAGAGCATCTTGTCAAAAGCATGAATTTGGAGATAACTTTATTTCATAATTATTCCTTCTCTAAGCAAATAGAAACTCATCTATATAAGTAGGATTAATAACAACATAGACAAAGATTCAATTCCTTAACATTAGTATATTTAATTTTAAGTTATTTACTTTTTGTTATTTTACTTTGTACCTAATGTCCATCTTGATACATCTTTGTTAATTTGGGGTAGCAAATGGTGTTAGCCTACTTATCTAATAGGTCATGTAATATTTTCTGATAGTTTTAGGAACTTATAAAAACTACTATTGCTGGTTCAAACATTTTGTCTTTTTTTTTCTTCCTCCACAGGAACAACATAGACATTTTTCTTTATCTGCTAAAAACTATTTTGGATCAGTCAAGTCTGTTATGTCAGTTCCAAACCACAGAAACTGTTTGGCTATTCTCCTTATTGAAGGATATTAGATTGTTAACAAATTCAGTGTTAGGGATGAAATCGACTTATGACTAAGGATTCAGAAAAATATATTCCAAATCTGAAAACAAACCTACCATTTTTACTGCCACAAATAATCACCAAATACTGGCAACTCATTTTCCCCACTGTTGCCAAAAATAAAAAAAAATTAAATCTCATAACTGTTCTTACAAAGTACATCTCTCTTTGCCACTTATATTAGCAAAATTAATTCTCTACATCAAGCCTATTGCAATATTATTTATATCTAAGTAGACGTCTCTTGTGGATTTTCTTTTCTTTTTCAGTTTCTTTTCTCCAAAAAAAAAAAAAAATTAAATTCTGAATTCTAATTTGAGGAAGCAGATATCATAATGTGGGATTCTACCAATATAAAAAGGCTGATCAAAAATGATTTGGGGCCATACATACAATAACTGGACTCTGTATCACTTTTGGGGGTACTTGACTCCATGTCTATTTAGACTGGAAGGAAGGGATCCATAAACTTCTCAATGTACCTTTGAATATTTTCAGCAACACCTGACCACCTCTATTTTACAGCATTCTTTGATGCATAAAACTTTTTCATCAAAGATCCATCATGGAGCTAATTTAAAGACAATTTTATCTTTAACTTGATCTTTTATGTTCAAGTGGTAAAGTTAAATATCATTTCTACCAAATTCTATAGAATTCGTTTCTAGAAGTGAATGTTTGATCCAAGTTTGATTTCTGGAGATATCCACTTTTCTTCATTGAGTCTCTGGCAAATAAAGGTCAACTTCTGCAGCTGTATTTGCGGTTTAGCCTCCAAAACTTAAAGAGGTGATAAGTGGAAGAAACATAGCAAAGAGTATGCAGAATGATTAAGACCTTGATTTATTGGAATGATTCTCATACCTAAATATATACAAATATTCTTTAGTTGGTAGACATTTTGGGCAGGAGATAAGGCAGTGCATACTAAATATATAAAGATATAGGAATTTAAGGATTTATGGGACATGGAGAAATGGTGTAAAGCAAAAAAATGGGAAGTTGGAACTAAATAAAGATATAAATTTGGGTATAAAATCCCAGGGGCCTTGGAGAAATGTTAATGATTTGAAGATTTTCAACTATAAAGTACCTTATCGATGAACAGAAAAGCAATAAAAATAAATGTGGGTTATTACTTACAGGGTAACCTATCTCTGTTGAGAAGCTGATAACACTGCAAAGAATAGCATCTGATAGTTAAGGGTTTGTAGTTTTTATTTTTTGTAACTAGGAGGGATGTATTATTTTTTACATGAACAGAGGGAGTATTTTATGAATTCATTTGATTTATGGACTAGGACTGCTATGTCACAAACCTTGCCAACTTCCAAATCAATCTGTTTCTTCTCTCCTGGAAAAAAAATCTGTTAAACTTTTGCTTGAATAACTGCCAAAAGTTATATTAAGGTTATTAGATGGTTTTGTTGATTAATTTGTAGACTCGAACAGTGACTATAAAAACTTACATTATTATAACTAATTGTTGATTAGTTCATGAAACATCTGCAATTTGAGATTTTTGTGTTCAGGATTGCTGCTCTAATAGCTGGGGTTTCATTTAATCTCTCCCACATTCATGTGTATATATTTTTTTACAGCTTATAGAATCATATGGTAAAAGGACCCTGGAGATGATGTAGTTAAACATATCTTTGCAGTTTAACACATCAGAAAACAAAAGTAACCAACATTTGGCAGGACCAGGGTCAGCCTCAAATCACTTGATTTCTCCTGAATCCTGCTGCCAGAATAGTTGACACGTGGTGGTCTTACTGTGAATCATAGTAGCTATTTCACAAACATCTTCTGAGAAATAATAATTAATGTTTGGTACTGTAGGTGCTCTTGCCTAGCTTATGAAAAAACTCTGTCTACAGGTTGTCAGGATTATTTCTTCATATGCAAAAACTTCATTGCTGGTCACTATTCCTGGGTGTAACAAATCATCAGAATTTGCCATATGGTTCAGTGTTTTTCCTTAAGACTCACTGAGACCTGTGTGACTCGGCTGTCTTTGTGCTGTCTTCTCATACCAGACTTATGAGATTAGATAATGCTCATATTTATTCTCTTTTGTTCAAGCCTGATGGACTGTCTTTTATGTGCAGAGCATTGCACTAGGTATGAGGAATGGTTGGAGTTTTACTATTGCATTTTGGATCATCCTAGCTCATTATCTGTGCTCTACGATTTTAACTAATATAGATAGAGTTGCTGAAAAATTGGATGGGGAAAACTGAAGCAGAGCCAACACACACCCAGTGTTTCATTCTAAAACCTAAGCAAGATATCCTTGATGGGGAGGGGACTGTCAATGTCACTGGTGTTATTTAGTCTCTTATATCTCACAGAGAAGTTTGCAAAATGACCTTCCATTACTTTGGTGACAGTTTTTACTCATTTTCTTTAAATTGGATCCAGATTTTGCAAAGAACAGTTTGGATTATCAAGTCTAATTATAAAACACATACATTAAGAAGTAATTACTTGCATGATAAAATTATTTATAGCATCTCAGTGTGAAATCCATCTGTAACAGGGCCCTCACTTATGTAACTACTAGCACTTAGGGCCTCGTTCACAGATTATGAATTGTTTGACAAGATGATTAGCAGATGATTTCCTATGGGAAAAACAGAAATAACACTTCAAAACTAAACTAATAGAAAAATAATCAGGAAAAATGCAAAAGGAAAGAGTTCTTTGCCATTGTAATGTCATTTGGAAAATGATGGAAATCATTTCCTGGATCATCATGTGTTCAGTAAAATTAAATCAGTTTCCATAAAAATCCACTTTTCAGGATTGGAAAACTACTAGAGAATAACATTAAGGGCACCTAAGGCACCTATCCAAATACTCTAGAGAGCAGATTGGTATGGATGAAAAGAAGAAAAGTAAGACACAACGTGTCTCACATGGTGAGTCCTGGAGTAACGCAGGGCAAAAGGATTGGGTGCTGGGATGTGCAATAGGGAAATGGAAGCGTCTTCCGATGTTCAGTGGACAGTTACCACGGAGTGATGGGCCTTAGCCTCAGCCTGGCCTTCTAAGCCCACGAGGATGTGACTCTGTTTCCATCAGAGAGAAGTATCTTCCTATATGCTTGCTGCTCACAACAACAGAAAGAATGAGAAAATGGTTATAAACACGGACAGAAAGTACTGATTTGTTTTTACTCTATGTATCTGGTCTATATCTTAGAGTAGTGAGTGACAATTGTCTCCTTGATCTTAGTATATCATTAGAGAACCTCAGGGCTGGGGACTTAGCTCAGTGGTGCTGCTGCCTCCATACAAGGAATACAAAGAATCAAACTCCATACAAGGAATGTAAACATTTTGTGCTTCAAACATACACTAATAAAAAAAAGCTTGACCCAAGTTGCAACTGTGAGTTAGTTCTCTGTTAAGCTAATTTTATTAACTCTCAGGGTGGCAGTGTTATGTATTTTGTGCAAGCTAGATGTTTGTAACAAGAGTGCATTATATGATTTATAGCAGGCACTCAGTGGTATTATTATTATTATTGCACTATTAAAGTACATTGATAGCCATAGTTATTGCCATGTATAAAACAGTGATCTGACTATGATCAACTTCAAACACCATTAAATTTGTCCCTGGACTCTAAAATTTGGGCTTCTGCATGATTATAGTTAAATTTTCAAACTTTGAAGTCATTACTATTTATAACTCTTAATTGGAAATTTAATAAGTACTAATTTAACTAGGTCATCACAGTGAATTATCACAATCTTAATCCAATCAAATACTTTCAATTCTGTATAGAGATATCAATACCCTCATCACTGTTTAAAAATACCATTTTCACTACTAAGCCATATTAATTTAAAAAAAATATCCCCCAATTCCTTTGGAACACGGAAAACCCCCCAGTAGTCCAGCGACCTCATATTGAGAACTGGTAATTAAGATGAAATGCATTTGGAGTACTGCAAGGATTTTTGAAAGTAATAATAGTTCAGGAAACTCATCAGTATGTATTAAAACCACCCAGTGAAAACTGTCAGGCCTCTAGAAGCCAATAACATATCAAAGAGACAAACTATTTGCTGCTAGGGTGCAGGCAGACGTGAATAAATTTCTGACTGTGGGAAATATGGCCAGGCCCAACGGCAGGGAGGACGCTGAGCATACACAATGCATGACTGATTACAGAAGCCAACTGGCATCGCCCCTGATAGCCAAGGAGGCAGGTCCCAGGACGGCAGCAGATGTGATAAATCTGACTTCCCCAGACAGCCGCAAATGCCTTCACTCACTCTCAGACTAAAACGAGTGAATCATTAAACAGCATTCACGTTCAGGAGAAAACCTCCAGGAGCTCTCAAAGATTATATAAAAATGGCACGGACCGAACCAGTCAATGTTTAGTGATGCCAGTGTCAGAGAAAGAGCAAATCCTGCATCAGAAAAAAGAAATGAGTAGGGTTCATTGATCTCATAAGGCTGGATGTCCCGCAGTGCAGGGGCAGGGTAGTTGATGACAGGAATGGGGACAGTAATCCATGATCTTTGATCATTGGCCTGGATTTGATTTAAATTCTTCATTAAATCCAACTTGCTATCTATAACCCTTGGGCACATCACTCACCCTCTCTGAGCCTTAGTTTTCTTAGTGTAGATTTAAATTGGATATCCAATATGTGATGACGAAGATAACAAAGGTAATTCGTGTAAAATCATAAACCTGACAGATTACCATAAAGTCTTTTTTGTCACACATTGGCACAAACATGCAACCCTTGATTTTTAAAATTTATTTTTCTGAGATATCAATCTACTTTGTTCCCAGATTACCTGTATCTTGTACTGCAGAAAACTTTAAATGATGTTATCTCCTCTTAGGCGATTTCTTTGATTGAGTTAGCAGATACATGATCTATTTCCAGCACACAGAGATGCAAATATTTAGTTAAGATAAGAAAAGTATGCAGCTTCCAATTTTGATCCCAGTAACATTTTATCAACATGTGACTTCGTTTTTATTTGGGGCTCTCAGAGTTTCAGATACTCATAAATTTCAGACAGAGGTTGGAATTTATCTAGTATGTAACATATCTTCACCTTTGTACATTTTGTTTGGGCAAATAACTACATCGTACACAATAGTTAAAAGCTCAGTATTCTACATGCCATTAAAATATCAGAAAAAACAATAACTCAACATTTCACATATAATATTTGTTTTAAATTGCAATTATACCCAGTCTGTCAGGAAAACACTGCAGCAATACATTACTACTTTTCGTGTTTTTGTAGGAGATGGCTATTATTTCCTTCAAAATATTAATTTCTTCAAAAGAAGAATTGAGGTTGGCTTTGATAAGTCTGAGCTACATAAAGAGTACAAACAACAACAACAACAACAAACAAACAAACAAACAAAAACCAAAAAACCCCCCAAGGATTCTCTTCACTAGAACACTGGACATTTCATATCTCTGTATACAAAGAAAGAGATTATGGAATGCTGAGAAAATGTGTTAAATGCTATTGTTTTAAAAGTCTGTCTTTAGGGATATGCTGCAGAAAAGTGCAGACCACGGAATGTCTTTGAGAAGACAGAACATAAAAGGAAGTATGTAATAAGTTTACCTGTAAAAATCCTAAAAAGATTTATAGCTTAGGAAAAACTTAAAGAAGGGACAATAGGCAAACAATAAATATTAGCTATTATATAAGTACTTCATTTGTTATATTTAGGAAAATAAGGGCAGTAAAAATAAAAGTGTGTGGAAAGCAATGGAATATGAAAGTAAAGATAAAATATCTGAATATCACTGTCTACTTTATGTTATGCTTTTATTTTCAAGAATGAACATTATTTTTACCAAAACATTGAAGGGAAGATATATTGTGAAAGTAATGTTTTAAATAAGCTTTTGTGTAAAACTTTTTGCCTGATTGATAAAAAAAATGAGTCATGATAAAAACTATCAAAAAACAAAAACAAAAAACAGGTGTTGTGTCTTATCCCAATACACTGAGAGTCTATGGGGGAAGTTTCCAAATTAAAGTCCAAAAAATAATGTTTTTAAAAAATGGGATGTAGCTCATTATAGAGGTTCTAACTTCAACCTCAACACATCAAATAAGTAAATAAATGACAAGAAAAATAAAAAATACAAACTCCCATGTAATATTTGTAAAATGTACAGCAATAAATTGGTGTATTTAGGCAACACATTTTACAATTCTGTGACTACCTGCAAGTCTGTTTCCTGGTAGGCTAACTTGGTCTAAAAACAAAATAATCAAGTTTAGAATGAAATGTGAGAAAGAGTTTAATATGGCCACAGGGTTGTTCTCCCTAAGCTACTTTTCCTCACCATATGGAAATAATATGTGCTATGTAGGGGCCGGGAATTTAGCTCAGTGGTTCAGTGCCTGTCTTGCAAGCTTAAGGGCTTGGGTTCGATCCCCTGGTAACCACATACAATATTGGGCATAGAGACTCACCCCCAGCAGCAATCAGTACCACATACCACAGTGCTGGGCATGGTGGCTCATGCCTATAATCCCAGCACTTGAGAGGAAGAAGCAGGAGGATTGCTGTGATGTTAGTTTGAGGCTGAGCTCAGGACCAGCCTGAACTACAAAATGAGACCCTGTCTCAAAAAAAAAAAAAAAAATTCTATGTAAACACAGAGAAAGTTTTCAATTCATCATGTTATTTAAAAAAATATAAGTAAAATGAGTGTTTAAAATAGCTTACAATCACCCTCACTATGAATTTAATCATATAAAGAGAATAATAAATTCAGAGTAGCACAAAGGTGAACTGTAGATAAGGTATAAGATAAATGCTCTCAGTATTTCAAGTGCTGCTGTTAGACTGATGTTCATTCAGACAGTTTAGGATTAAGATAAGGTGATGGTTAAAGGAAAGCAGATATTAATGCGATGCAAGATGGACTACATGCAGTGAATGTTGTGAAGTAATGAAAGCAAAAATTGTATGAACAGTAAATCTACTTACAGTGCAAGTATTTTTTATGGAAGCTAGCTTACTACAGTGCCTACTAAGGGAATTCCAGAGAAAATTCCTGCATTAATAGGAAATGAAGTTGACTAATTATGGATTTTATTCCAGTAAAAACAGCCACAATTTCTTGAGAACCATTTTATAGTTGTTCTAAATATATAAATCTTAGTCAATCAAGTGGAATCCATTAATATTGCCCACAGTTTGGAAATGCTTAATTCTAGGTAACTTCTTAGTATCACTTGACGACTTTGTTCAATGCCACATATGTAGTAGATGGAAAAGCTAGAAAACAATACAGATGTTGACAAATTCTGATTCATCACTTATCCATGGTGACATTAGGCCCTACTCTTAGCCAAAGAACTTCTTTTGACTCCTTTATCAAAAGGGGAAGCACATCCACTTGGATACACACACGAGAGTCAGGCCTTTTAGATTTGTCCAAAGTAAAGTGGAAAATCAATTTTTGATGCAAATATAAAATTTTTAAAATGTACTGTCGTATCTACATTGTTAATAACAAACTTATGTATCTCTCTCAGCAGTGCATATTCCAGCAGGAATTGTGACATCCTTTTTTGTTGCTGGAAAGAGGTAGTAGAAGTAGTCCAGAGGAAGGAAAAAAGGAAAGTTAATTGTGGAGTATGTTTTATCTCTTCCACTGAAAGTGCTATTTCACAGTGAAGGCACACCACATGGAGAACAAGAATATAATTTTCTTAAAATATATTAAAAACACCTGTGCACATTACCTAAATTATAGCAGCCGAGGAGTTCTTATGGTGACAGGTGTCTACTCAAAGTTAGCTATGAGTAATTCTCAAAACTATAATCATCATACAGTTTTTAAAAAGTCACTGCTATGTAAATACTTATAATCACAGAATTTTACACATTTTTATATGCATTGTCAAAACAGTAAAATAAAACAGTGTAAAGGTAAAATTAAAAAATTGCATTTATAGGTTTAATCATATTATAGCAAAAGCAGAATATGAGAAGAATCAAAACACTCAAAAGCAATAAATATAAAGGGGAACACATATTTAATGATGCTAGCTTGAGTGACATTTGTAATTTTGTTTATTATGCTAAAGAATAAATTAACTAATTCATTTATCAATTCCATAAACATTCAGTTGTGTTGGTTTCGTGGGGCTAACCAATACTTAGGGCACTCCAGCTCTATTTCTGGTTCTTTAATCTTTTAAACCCTTGACTAGGTTATTTACTTCTCTGTTCTAAGCCAAAAGTCTCAAAATTTTATGATTAGATTCTTGTGTACATGATATACAAGGCAAGTTCATTGTTCTATACAATTTTATTTTCCTTTTGGGGACAAATCTATATGTGTTAGTGCCAGGCAAACTTTGCATATTAGTTAAAAAAGATATCCCCATTTTTTCTCCAACTAGGGGGTATACAGATCATAAATCAGTCAGGTTGTTTTTTTCTGTTATGTTTCATATCAGTCCATACTGTATCAAGTATGTATCAAGATACAGGCAAGTATCTGCTTGGTCTATGAGAGTTTTGTAGCCATTCTGAGGTCTCCGTATGTCGAACACAAAGTGTGTGTGGTTCTACTGACAGTGATGAGTCAGGGCATCTACACGTCGTGTTTATGGAGAAACAAGACACCTGAAAATACACGAGCACATCCTATTAACTTGGGCATGCAAATGAGCCACCATGCGTTTAGCACATCTGAGTGGAAAGAAAGAGAGTGTCTAATGAGCACAGAACAGAACATCAGCGGTAATTTAAGAATGTTGCTGACTGTTAAAACATCTCTAGCAACTCCATTAGACACCACATTGGCCTCTAAGGGGATGTTAATGCGACACAAATCGCATATGAAACTATCCTTTCCGCAAAAGAACTCCGCATACATCCAAAGGGAAGGTATTTTCCCCTATCAAGAAAAACAGCCAGATCTAATGAAAGGGAAGCTTTGGGAAGTAGCTCAAACACTCCAGAGCAGTCTGTTAAGTCACACCAAGATGGGGGTGGCTGGGCAGTGGAGAGAAAACTCATCACAACATGGCTGTGGCTGGGAGCCAGGGAAACACATTTTGCAGCCCCTTATCCATGACTGCTCCCCTCAACTCACCAGATGGGGAGGCTTCATCAATGTCAAGCCTGCTGTTATCATTAGAGAATTTCCTTATCAGTGGGTTTGGAACTGACATCTCAGCCCCCTCTGAGTCGCAGACAGGCAGATTTATCCATTTCACATTTGAGGAGGCTCGCTTGGCAAAGAGGAGAGTTCGGAACAGGGGCCATCTGGGGTGGTCGGCAGATGGACACTTGTGAGGTGCAGTTCCTTGCACTTCCCAGGGTCCTGTGCCTCCACTGAGAACATTTGATACAGGTTATGGAAGAATGCACGGCATGGAGAGATGTATCAAGATCTGAGGACTGTGAAGAGAATATCCAAGATTACATTCTTCCTCCTATTTCGAACCCTGCGTTTTGGATCACAGAGTTCGTTCGAGGGTGTTTAGGTATATTTTCAGTGCATACATGTGCACCGAGGTTGCTTTAGTTATTGTGGGCATAGAAACAAAATAGAGGTCTCTGTCCTCATGGTGTGATAATGGCAAACTACAAGATACTTGGGACTGACTGGAGGGAAGTATTGGATATTAAGAGCAGTTTTAGTAGATTAGACTTCCTCCGCACCAGAAAATAGCATTCAGCTTTGCCAGAAAAAACATCCTGCACAAACATCATACTAAGTTCAAGGGTCTCAAAATGATGAAGATGGGTGAAATGCTAAAAATTATATTTGAATGGAAATGGCAGTGATGTTGTTGGAAACTTTGTGCTTGGGGGGGCAGATTATTTCATATTTCGAGTTTATGCTGAAGAATTTTAGCTGTTATTGGATAGTAATATTAAATAACTGGAAGGTTTTCAATGAGAGGGCTCTGACTTGCATCTTAAACTGTTGCTTGTAGTAATGAAAGCACAGATTGAGCAGAACAAGAGAGAAGAGAAACAGGAAACTATTACCATTGACAGCAAAAATACTAATGGATTAGACTCTGTAGTGATGGTGTGATTAGAAAGAAGCGACTGATTTCAGAGACATTTGGATAGTAGAATTATAACCTCAGACTTTGCCCTCAAGATATCTGTAATCTAATGGGACAATGGATGCCTGAACAATTAATTATGAAATAATGTAATATGTTCAAGTGAGAATCACAGTGATCATAAACAATTTAAACACATATAATGTGATCAATACAATATGTGTGTTGTTCATTGTATAAAATCACTTAATGCCTCTTGTCTAAGAAGTAAAAAAGCTCAAAATAAATTGTAAGCTAGAGAGAATCCAGAGTTTATTTTCTGCTAAAAAAAGAGGAAATGAAAGAAAGCTTTGCATTTATTAAGGTCCTCATGTTCCAAGCCATACTTAGTGTTTTGAAAACTTAGTCATATTTGGGTTTCATATCACTACAAAGTAGGTCTTTTCCTTTGTGCTGGACAGATGACAAATTAGGTGTGTAGGATAAATCAATCATCTATGTTACAGTTATTTGATGGTCAAACAGGCGTCAAAACCCAGAACTTCTCTTAAAGTGAATCTTTTCTTGCCTATATTCTTCTAAGGAGGGTTTTGGAAAGGTCACCAAAACTGAGATACTGTAAAAGATAGTTGAGTCAATGAAAAGAACAAAGTATGTAATAATGGTAGTATGCTGACAGGATAGACACTCTGATGGCAAGATGTGATAAAAAGCTAAACTATTTAAGATGAATGCACTAATGTTTGTTTCAATTTATTATTAAAATACCAGGAGGAAATTATCTCACTTTAAAAAGAAACTATTCTCAAAGAGAGGATGAAGAATTTCTCTTCTTCCCTGTGAGACAGAACTACTAGGCCACACTACAGTCTCCAACTGCAATCCTTGCTAATGCTTCATTAGTCTCTGATTTTATTGTCTCCCTGATCCTGGATGAAAGACTGTCATAGTTATCAGTCCTAAAATGGAATCATCATAATGGAGAGGTCCTTCTTGGTCTGCTGACAAAGGACAGAATTTGTCACTGAAGTTGCAGGAGGACCTCAAGGATTCCTCTCCATCAGATGCCATTTTGGTCAATTTCTTGGTTCACTGGCTCTGGCAAGACACGTGGGCTCTATGCAGCTCCTCTCCAAAGTGTATTTGGAGCATGACTTAGTGTAGCAGATGTGTCAGTGGTGCTGGTAGCTATTTGGCCTGAGAATCTTCTTAAATTTTAATTTACTACTATCTTATAGTATGTTCCTGCATTGCTTTGTTCCAAAGTCCTTGAATTAAGAATTGTTTTCACGAGCCTTTCCACACATTCTCTAAGATCACTAGAATCTTTGTATTTACATGAAATGTCACATAACGGAAGTGACTTCTAAAAGAGATAAAGGAAAAACCTAGGAACAAAATTATATTTGGAAAAAGTTGGTGGCAAATCAAATTAAGTCCAATGCCACCAAAGAAACAAAAGAATGAGATTCTTCCATTGTTTTGTTTATAAGCAAGGAATAATTTTACTCTTTTAGAAAATACCCCTTAGGCTTTTCAGAGATAACAGAGACCCTAAAGGTAAGTTACTATTTTCATGTACTAGTTTTTGAAAGAGTTAGAAAGGAGTTAGTCGAACATATGTGTGTGTTAATTTCAGCAGTCATTCAGAAAATGTAGGTACACAACACCATGGATTGAATTTCTGTGGCTTTAGCAATCAGCTCTCCTGCTTTCCTTGCTGTGGAAGATCTGTTTTGTCATGATGGCCTACCTCGAGAGCCGTCTATAGAAACAGAGTTGTAAAATACGACCAGAGATAAATAGAATGTTAACTGCAAGGATAATTTAGGTCATAATAACAGAAAGAATTTATTGCTAAGTCAAATATTGGATAATATCCTGAAGGACGTTTATTTCAAGTGCCCAGTAGTCACCTCATTTTAATGGTGACATAAATCCCAGTAAATCCAGGTGAAGTTGTTCGGTTATTCATTTCTTAGTACCTGTTCTGTTAACCTTTTTTCTCTAGTGGTTGTAAATCCTTGAAACAAGATTCATTGATCTATTCACTCATACATTAATTCTTTCAACAACATTTATTGAATGCCTATTTTTATTTATAATTTTTATATAAGATTTTAATGCAGTAAAACCTACATAGAGAATGATCCACAAATCATAAATATACAGCTCAGTGAATTATGATAGAATAAACACAATGGACCATACAACCAAGCCCAGGTAACAGAAAATTCCCAGCATCTCATCATAGGCTTTTAATCATTGTCTCTTCCCAAAGGTACCATCTATCTCAACTTGTAACTTGTTTTAGCCTTTTATATACATGGACTCATTCTAAATGTACTTTTCTGTGCCCACATTCTTGCTCAAATGTTATCTTCAGGGAATTATACAAGGTGTACAAAGCACTACGCTACAGGTTTTTATGCCTACAACACTCTGTTGTGTAAACAAACCATACTTTATTTTACTATTCCACCGTGGTTACCTTCAATTTTCTGATATTAAGAATAATGTTGCTTCGAGCACGTATAGGTACATTTCTCCTGGGTTTATACCACATGGAGTCCTGTAAAATAGATATACCTTAAGCAAAACCTCATTGAATTTTAATCTACACTACTACCTTCAAATCAAATCACTCCCAGAAAGTTTCCCCCTGATCATCTTGCATGTTAAAAACTTTTTCTTCATATTTTCTAGTTGTCTACCTTAGTCTGTCTCTTTATCTGTCAATTATTATTTTCTCATGTGCATATGCCTGGTTATTTTTTAGTGAGGGCTAAGCATTGTTTATGGAAATGTATACAGATAATTTGATGCTTCTTCCTCAGCAGGTGATTTACTTTTGGCTTAGATGAGGCTGGTGTCTATGCATCACTGTAATTCAATCAGATTATGACTATTTGTAACACAGCTTCAGACTTTATGAGAACTATTTATTTCCAGTTCACTGTTACTCCAAGGATAGAGTTCTGGCGTCCCAGCCTAAGCTTGAGGAGGTTTATCCATCTTCATTGTCCCAAGGCAGCCTTGAATTCAAATGTCTGTCCCTTTTCTCTTGTAGGTGTGACAACCTTGGTAGAATTCAGGCATCTCTCTGGTCTTTTCTATGCTTCTGGACCCTGAACTCCAAACATTCTCAGTGGTTTGGAATTCTAATGCATTGTAACTTACATAAAAGGTTTTATTTGGTACATAATTTTAATTGTTCTCAGAGGGATGCTTGGTATAAAGCAAATTAGTTTGACTTTGCCAGAAGCCCAACTCTTTGAGTGAGTCTTATTTTTATTTTTTTGCAGGGCCTGCAGAAGGGGATGAGGACACAGTTTAATAAATAAAAATTGTTCCCCAGAAGCAACTCTCAGCCCTCTAGTAGAGATAGAAATAGCGAAAACAATATCACTCTCGACCCTCCCATGCCTGGGTTCCTTGAGATACAGCAGGAGTTTTAGGGGCAGAGAAGGTGTGTGGGGGGGAAACAATAGTCCACTGAGATTTTGTGTCAGGAAGGGCTATACAGAATTAGAAAATATATTGTCTTGAGTGGTGGATTAAATATAAAGCTGGTTTGTGTTGTGTTGTCAGATGGTGTTGGGGAAAAAAGAGCTATCAGAAAGAGTACCTTGTATGTACATCAACCAGAAGTTCCTTCGCATGATGGAATTTAGAACAAGAAAGACTTCTCCTATGGATCAGGGAGGGATTGAGGGTAGAGCATTTTAGGCCATGAAAAAATACAAACAAACCTGGGATGATTTCAAGTCCCACCCCCACTGAATGCTCTTTAATTATGGGGCATTCAGAGCGATTGTGGTGGAACCCTCTAATCTGCCTCACATGGCGTTTCCATATATTTTATTATCTCTTTGGTCACATGGAAGTTTTAGGTTTCTGAAACTAAAAACTAGAAGACAGCAACAGCCTGCCTATTTTTGTTAAAGGTAGCACCTTTATTTGTCTTCATCTCTAAAAGGTGTCTTCATCAACACAACTGGCAGCACTTTAAAAATATTTATGATTTTGACAATAGCAGCAGCAGTAATAACAAAGGACTCCTCATAGAAACCAAATAACAGTAAGTTATAAAACTGAGTCAGATTTAGAAAAATTAGCAGAAAATTCAGACTATACAAGGACATCTGTTTCATGTATGCGGATTTCTTATGTCGTTAAGATTGGACTGGTTCTGTACAAACATCTGGTTCAATCTTTATGAGAGTCAAACCTTTTCTTTTGACTTGATTTATTTCTACTGAACTTGGCCTTCATAAGGGGCCCAACAGTTTAGCTTATAGATGTACCCTATATGCATTAGTTCGGTCTTAATTTTTCAAGCACGAGGCACATAATTCAGGAGCTAGTTTATGAGAAACAGACTATAACCCAGGTCACACTGGGACAAACATTTTTCTGCTTACATCTAGGGGTTTTTACTTCAGCTGTTCTGGAATCTTGTTTGAGACAATAGAGGGACGATTTCCAAGAAGTTGTTATGTCTTGCTATTATTGTGGGACAAGGAATTCATTAAACTGGATTAGTCAAGAAAATACACAGACTGTGATTCCAGGCACCACAGTTTGCTGTTTTAGCAGTATATTCATATCAGAAATCTTGCATAAACTAAAATATAAGTCTGGTTCTCCTGTACTCTTTCTGTATGAGCCTGGTCAAAAATATATCGTTTATGTCTATGGGTTCCTCAGGCCCAGGCACCGGCTAGGGCCACAGAGTGCTCTTCCTCATGTCAAGTTCATTCAGAGCTTAATGGCATTATACCAGCCAAAGGTGTCTTTCTTTTGTCTTCCTTCATCTACCACAGACTTTGGGGAGGTATTTTTGGCAATGGTGGCAAGTCTCCAGGAGTAGATTTGAGGGTCAAGTTAGACCCTCAGAAGACGGCAGAGAAGAAGGGGTTGAATTAGAGGATTAATTTTCTGTCTTTGCCATTATCCTCCCACAAGATTACATTATCTTTGAAATATCATTTTCCAGCTTAGAAAATATTTTGCTTTTGCATCTTATTATGATAACTCAGTGAAGCTTTATATTTTTACAAAGTTTTCAAGGAAATGACACATATACTTTTTTCCTGATTGAAAAAAAATGTTCCTTTTCATGAGTCCAATAATATTTTTGTGGCATATTAGCCAAAATAAAAAAAATCACAAATAATACAGTATATCTGAGTAGGATTATGTTTTATTTATCATTTTGTACTCAGCATCAGGGCTATGGTTAAAATAGAATAGAGAAGGAGTAGCCTGTGTTTATTGAAGGACAACTTTGTGCTGTGTGCATTATGGAAAGTATTTTATAATTCTGCTATCTACTCTTGAACAGAGAGGATGTCAACAGTATGGATCTGGAAACAGAGCCTGCATACAAAAGCCAAGTAACTAAAAATCTGTTCAGAACTAGTTGAAGAGAATCTCATCATGTGATAGTCTTGTTAAGTTGCATAAGATCAAGACATTAAAGATTTTGCTTGTGAGAGCTAATAAGATCTAACTTGAAAGGTTGAAGTTCCAAGTAAAATTGGGTCATTCGAGAGAATATTAGGTGCTCCACTGAGGTCTTTATTGCTGAGTGTGTCGAGCTTTATTCATTTCTTAAAGGCACATCTTTCTTGGAATTTGGTTAAATTTTCAAGGCTTAAAAAATAGGAAGACTGACATTGCAACTCTATTGATTATCTCAAGAAAGTCATAAGGGAAAAGTTCCTTGATTCTTTAATCTCAAAATTAAATATTGACTTTAGGAATGAAAAACATTGAAACTTCATGTGTATGTGATGAAATATTTCTTGCCAAACTCGTTTAACATTTTAGCTATGTTAGTTTTTGAAGTTGATTTCAGGTAAATAAATGTGTTCTACAATATCATGCTATAACAAATTAAAGTATTTTTTCTTTATTTTTTATTGAAATAGATGCTATGCTATATGTAAACTTCAGACTTTATGGTTTTGTGGCAAATTATCACCCTTATTAATATGATTGACTTGTTATTTTATGTTTATTTAATATGGGTCAAGGACTGTTTTCAATTTTTCACTCATCAAATGTTCTATAAAGGAAGAATTTACAAGTCTGAATTTTAAGGGCTGTTAAAGGGAAAAAGAAATATTTCTTAGGCATCAACTTGAGCCAGAAATTAGATTTTTGGTTTTAGTATGTCAATTAGACAGGATACCCAGTTAAATATGATTTTCTGATAAGCAAATATCATATCAAAGAGACCCATGGAAGTGTTTAAAAATATTCACTTTTTATCTGACACTATTGTTCTAAAGTATTCTAGACAGTTAAAAATAATATCTCTTTAAAAACCAGTATCATGACTATCAGCCAAAAAAGTATTGCATCATGACTATGATACTGCAAAAAAGTACTACATCACTCTTACAGAAAATTCAGGCTCAGAAAACTTGCGTGAAGATTTCTGTTAATAACCTCGCAGCTGTCTTTCAGAATCTGGGTTCTTACTTATTCCAAAGATCACTCACTTTTCCATCCCCATCTTGATCCCAGGAATATTTCCATTTTTTTCTCAAAAGGATGAGCAACACTCTCAAATAAATAATAAAAGCGTAGCATCAAGACCCCGTTCTTTAAATCAACTGCATTCCACTCCTTCGGTATGTTGTTTCGATTCAAAATTCCCAAGAGAAAGAACAAATGTATTAGAAACTGAACATATGGGTCATCCCGAGTCCTCCTCTAAATGTTGCTCAAGATCCTGGACCTTGAAGTCTGTACGATATATCTGCAAAAAGCAATCTCTTCTCACGCTTTTCATCATGCATTTGTATAATTTGATCATAATTTCAGACTCACATATGCTTTTAAGATTTTTGTGGAACTTATTCTTCATTTTAAGAGTATAATACAAAACCATTAAATGGAAGATGCTATGTAGCAGAAAATAGAAATCCCTGTGTCCATTTTTTGCTCCACTAACCTTAAATTCTCATCTTCAAATGTGAGAAGAGCTGTCCTTACGAGATTGGAAACAAATATGAAAATAGTTTCTTAAAATTAAGATGCTTAGTAAACATAGTACTCTGTTATTCTCCACTGAGTTGCATGTGAGGGCAGAATGGTTGAGAGAGTAATAGGATCTTATTTCATTTGAGATAATGAATAGATTAGATGACCTTTCATCACTTCAGCAAGGACAAAATCATTGAATGTTTGGATGAAGAACGACTCTTAAGGAAATTCCACTACAACAGCAATCTTGGCCTCTTAGATGACCCAGGGTATCAGGTTTTATTTTATTTTTTTCTGTCCAGTCATTCCAAATAATGGTTATTCTTTCCCTGACAACACTAGATTTTCACATCTGTTTTCAATACGCTTCTGCTTATTCCACTGCCTCACATATAACTTTGTATATCTTTGGTCTGACCTGGGATGACATGACCCATTAGCGTTCTTGTTACACAACTAAATTTGCACAGCTCTTTCTTTAAGCCTTGTGGGCTTTCTCCAAATATTTCTTCATAATTAATTTGCTTTATGTGCACGTTCCTTGTTTGTCTTTGAAGTGAGTCAATTTATTATTTTAAAACTGTTGTAAATGGTATAAAATTCTGGATCAGGTTCTTATAAAAATTATATTAGTCTTTATCTCTTTGGTCATTTTCCTGTACTTAATCTGGATGGCTTTCAGCAGAGAAGCACCTGTCATTTTAATTCCACAAGTTATTTCACACTTAAAAACATAACAAATAGTGAAAGTACTTTAATTCTTCCTGAAAAGCTGTGAAGATGGTAGAAGCAGCTTCTGAACAAACTTTAGTGGGATTTATCAGTGCTTCTTATCTCTTTAGCATCTCTACTTACATGCATTTATCTATCTGCAACACAGACTTGTGAATGTTTATCTATGACACCTCTCTGTATTTCTTTATGTACACTTCCCTGTCTTGGTTATCAGCATCCATCTTTATTTTTAATTTTATTGCAAACAGAGGAAAAAAAAAACTTCTTGCAAGAAATAAATTTCTCTGTTATGTTTTCAGGATTCTATTTGTCATTAATGCTATTTTGTACTCTCTCACAGGTCATGCATTAGTACCTTTTTAATCAACTTAAATGTGCATCTAAAATGCTTTTTATGGACAGTTTGAATACATAATGTGTGGTTAGGCTTGGTTTGGCATTTTGTAGATCCATACAACTACACTGTCTAGCTTTGTTTTATCCTTATTTCCAGAAGTCTTTGACCAAATAAAGTTCTCTAAATTTTAAGTTGGATAACTCCATTCTGTTAGTGGGACACTGATGCACTAAAAGGCTTGCGAAACTGTGATTCTCAGTGTTCTTTATTGCTACAACTTTTAATTTTTCTGTTCTCATTAGGACACTATTGGGGGAGATGACTCTTCTCAGAATGATAAACACCAAAGTTGCTCTAAAACATTTCTTTTCCACTTGTTTGGGCAGTGATATTTCTGAGTCAATACAGAAAGGCTAAGTAAAGTGAAAACTCTACTCTGGCTGCCACAGAAGTAATTGTCTTATACTCCAGGGAATGAGATTTATGTACTGGTGGATGTAACATTAGGTTTGATGAAGAGTATTCCGACTTTCAGATATCCTAGATTTCTTTCTTTGTGGTGATAGGAATAGATGCCCCTTTCCTTCTCCTTTAAATTTAGTTTCACTCTCTTTGAAATAATGATGGTGAATCCAAAATTCTGTATGGAGTTGATTCTCTATTCTCCTTGATCACAGAAGAATGGAAACTCTGCAGTTGTTTATGTGTTGAACCCTGCATGGTTCAGCGTGTTTTAATGCTTTTAATTTGGTGCTGTTTAATATTTGTTAGTATACTGGTTGCATTCAAGGAACTATTAATTTGTTCTGGCTGTAATTTGAAACTCTATGAGATCACATAAGTTGCGTGCTAGTTAGTAGACAGTTAATATGTGGTAGATTACCCATCAATCTTCATTTCCTTCAGAGGAATGGAAAAAAAAAGAGTATAAGGACATTAACTCTGGATATTAAACTTAAAGTTAGGTTCTAAATATAGATTTAGTTTTGTTGATTTTGAAAGTATTGTAAAGTCTCTTAATTTTCCCATGCTCCATTTGCTATCTCTAAGTTAGAAGCGCATCCTATTTCAAAAATAGATGAGTGAATTAATGTGATATTAAGTACATAAATGGCAGGCTATGTTGCTCAGATTAGATTCCCATGTTTATTAAAGTTGAAATGATTTTTATAATATAATGTTTACTCCTAGGAAAAGTCATGATTTGTCTATGTAGTAAAGCCAGATGACCAGGTTTGCTGATAGCAATGACTTGAGCAGTTAAATCTCTGTAGCCTGCATACCTGACCTATGAAAAGACAGCATAAGGACATAGTAAGCAGTTAGTCCCTTTTATAATTCATTATATGGGTCTATATAGAAGATAGTAAACTGAACTTAAAAGTATTAGCAAATAGCAGAATGCTGGCTGAATTTATTCTGGTCTATTTATTCTTCTGATAGCAACACAACTTGGTGCAGAATTGTCTGAATTCCTAGAGTTAATTACAAACTCATAGGGTGATGATTTTCACAACTTTATTACTTTTCCCAGTAGAACCTAACATGAATGTACCTTATATATGCAATTGTTTCAACATCTGTTCCAGGCTCACTTTGGACCCCAGACCATACTACATGCTTTACCGTTCAAACTGTGCTTCTGTGCTTCTCTCCTGAGGATTTGGCTGTCCAGCAGGGCTGCTGATCTGCCTGACCTGATCTGCCCATGTCCTTAAGCTCTGATGCTTGTACTCCCGGCTGTCTGATGCATTCAGCACCACATAGCTGGACTAAGACATCCCGACACTCACTGCCTCTCAGTGTCTGGTGACCATATTTGCCTGCTAGACAACAGCGCTCGGATTCGCTGTTCACTCTCCTGTGCATACAATTTTGAAACCTTTGGAATGAGAGGTAATGAATGCACAGTTCTACAGATGGCTGCGACATGGAATTTCTCTCAGAATCTGCAGCTTGGCATATTCCCTGGGCTGCTGACTGTTCGTGGTGGCCGAGCCTTCCCCAGGCACTGCCTCTCAGTCTGCTCACGCTGTGACGATGAAGTGGCCCTTCTTCAGTTCAGTTCCTACTCATGACAAATCCTCTTTAGTCCAGGAGATGAGACAATGGAAAATTGTTCCAAAGTTACTGTAGATTACATTGAGGATAAAGTGTTACTCTTCAGTTCAATTGGTTTATTTGAGAGAAATATTAACTTTAGTTGAATACAGTTACACAATAAATTATATTTTCTCCAAGAAATAGAAAAATAAAGTTTTCTCTTTTGCTGTTTTTTTCATGTTCGTAATGGAAAGCCAGATTAAGTTCCCTAATAAAAATAAATAAAAACCGTGTTTCATGGGTTGTCATCTTGAACAATGACCTAGCAAATACAAAATTAAACTTTAATGCGTTTTTGAAATATGAGGAAAGAATATCCATGCAAAAGTTATGTTATGAGTCTAGAAAGCATTAATTATTTTTATAAGGATATTAATAATGTAACATTAAGAACAGGTAAAAATGAGAAGTCATTGCAAATATATTAATGCAAACATAGTGAAAAATGAGTTAGCAATTTGCAAGCAGATTGTCAAGTACAGTCTCAGAATTTTATTTGTAAAGACAATCAATGTTTAGAAGCACTTAGCTTATATTGGCTATTTCTAAAAATGAAAGAATTTGGAAAAAGTCATACTTTTATGCTTATGTCAATCATGACCCTCATTTGAGAATTTTAAAGTACTGCACATTCCTTACTTTCTCTCTTCAATCTTCATTCCACTGGGAATGGAATGTAACCATTGCATGTGTTTATTCTCCTACACACACTGTGCAACCGAACAAAGAGGATGCAAAAAGGTTTCCTAAACAAATATGGTGTCCATCTTGCTATTGAAGGAATTCCCTTCCATTTGGATGCGTTCATGATCACTGCTAGGAGATGCCTAAAAAGAGACCTATTATGTCCCTTTAAGTACATATTGTAGTTTCTGTGTAGTCTTGACCTTGACTGCTTGTGCATGGTTATTACCTGAATCAATAACTACTCACAAGAGGAATTCTCAGCCATGTACTTTCCAGGTGAAAGGAATTTTTTTCCTAGAATTTTATAGGGCCTTGTTTTTCATAATATGAGATGCAATACCATATTTCAGAGATAAACTCCTATAAAGAAAAACTTTAAAAATTGTTATTTTTCCTTTGATCTGAGTATGCATATATCAGCTAGGGTTTCCTAGCATTAACTTTTTAGGATAATAAAATATTTTAAGGGTTATACAGATTTTAATATATCTTCCTTTAAAATATTTCTTTATTTTTCATGGACATATAATTACATATTTATAAGATGAAGTATATATTTTAATATGTATATTCAATGTGTGATGATCAGATTGGGAAGCTTTATATTCATCATCTCATTTATCACTTTTTTTTTGTGCTGGAAACATTGAAAGTCCTAGTAGCTATTTGAAATATACAAATAATTTTGTCTGCATAGTCACTGTACTGAGGTATAAAATATTAGAAATTATTCCTTCTATTCAGCTGTACCCTGTCCTTAATTCTCCTCTCTTCTGCTACTGCTTCCTTGTATTTCCCAGCCTTTGGAATCTACTGTTTTTCTACTGCTGTGTGGTCAACAGTTTTGTTTCCATAGCCAATTCTCCTTTTCATATTTATATCATATTTTCATGGAGTCCTAATCTTGCACAAGACAATAGCTCTGAGTTATATATAGCCACTTGCAGCCAGGTTGGAGTAACTGGTGGCATTTAGATTTCTTTGCTACAAATAAAAGAGGAGTGAAGAACATGAATTTGCTACTCTTAGATGACCGAAAGGTAGTTCTGCTGGAGAAGGGTGAAGTGGGGTAGATGCTGAAGAGGAGAGAGTTTTGTAGAGAAATTATCCCTACAATACTAAGCTACAGAACTGCAGTGCAAGGCCATGAAACTACAGGCAGAAAGTCATGCAAAGACCATTACAGAAAAGGCTGTAGTTGAAATACTTCTGCAGCTAACAGCAGATGTCAAAGTTTCAGCTGGTACAGTGGAGAGATCTTGCTGAACACTTAAGTCTCCAAGCAGGGATAAATAAG
>PVIR01025048.1:0-25289 GCA_004026965.1 Petromus typicus | reverse complement strand
CCTGCCTCTGCCTCCCGAGTGCTGGGATTACAGGCGTGAGCCACCACGCCCGGCACTGTGGTATGTGGTACTGGTTGCTGCTGGGTGTGGGTCTCCACACCCAGTATTGTTATGTGGTTACCGGGGAATCGAACCCGGGCCCTTGCGCTTGCAAGACAGGCGCCGGAACCACTGAGCTAACTCCCCGGCCCCACATCATCTAATCTTGACAATACTCCCTTTGTGCGGGCCAGATAACTGGAGGAGACAAGACATGAGCCCAGAGAGTGAAGTAGCTTGCTCGTGGTCGGAGTGGAAATAATCCTACAGGAAGTGATTCTGTCCTTCTTTTTATCAGAAGGAGATGTGATGAGTTAAAAACTATGGGGGCATTTTTCTCCTTTTCTGAACAAACAGCAAAAGAGAAAATGTAATATAGCTTCTGTTTTTGTTAGGTGGGCTTCTTCCTTCCTTCTTTCCTTCCTTCCTTCCCTCCTTCCTCCCAATTTCCCAGAAGGTGTAAAGAGACACACTGGCAGCCTGAGAGAGGGCCTACCCTGGATGGAAAGACTGAAGTCCTGGGATAACCCTGAGATGAGGCCGGCTCCAGGACCAGGCTGGCTCAGGCACAGTGCCCCTGGGAAGAGCATGAGACCCCGGCCGGCTGGGCTGGGGAAGGTGGTGCTGGCAGACTGAGCAAAGATCTCCCCCTCGTGGACCAGAAGCTAAAACCTTGCCCCTTGGTCTTCTGGAATTACATTTCCAGCAATTCCTTATGCTCCCAAGAAAGAGAGAGAGAGAAAGAACTGTTCCCCCATATTTCCCTAAAGGACATAACTAAGACCGGGTCTCCTGCCAAGTTGGCAGGTGGAGAACAAAGCCAGATCGATTTGTTTTAGAAAAATAAAGAAAACGTGACACTGCTCACACCCAGTGTCCCAGAGCAAATCTGCACAGGTTCCAGCTGGTGCTGGGAATGTCGCCCCAACCTCCCCCTGAAGACCCCAGGGCGGCAGCTCCTGCCTGAGTGACGATGCCTCTCTGCTCCACATTGAGGGAGGCACATGCAGCTGGTGGAGACGCAGTAACTAACACGAGTGTGTGTGTCTGAGACCATCACAGTGATTTATGCTTCTCCACCACCCTGCACATCCTGAGACCCTCCAGATTTTATGACCGTGACTCACCTCCACTACTGTGAGGAGCAGGCCAGCTCCAGGCTCACTGCAGTTTAGCCAGAACATTAAAAAAATTAAAAATTAAAAAAGCACCCGGCTAATTACAAGTGAAATGCTCCCCGTCTAGAACAGAGCAGCTGACTTCATGCCTGGGCGGCAGAAACGTAATAAAACTCCCAAGTTGGTCCTTACAGATTTTAAAGTCGGATTGCTCAGCCATGATGTCACAGCTCTGCATCTCAGCTGCCGGCTCTCAGCCAGGCTTGGAAAGATGACCTCCGGCAGGGCTGGTGATGGAGTGGCATCATGTGGAATCTGTCCTGAGCAAGTCTGGGCCTGGGCCTCAGCCCTCCCCCTGCCACGGTGAGGCCACCTCGGGGCCCACAGGGGCCCTGCATGGACTTTCTCAGAGTCTGTCTCTCTTCCTCAGGTTTTGATGGCTTCTCTCTGTGCTAGATGCTACCTGGCATTTAGCCATGTTGCTCATGCACTGCTACCCAACCTCACTCCATTGGCCATGTCCACCAGCGGGCACCATGGAGGAGCCGCTGAGATTCGGTTACAGGATCAAGAAGCACCACTGGTTTGAATTCCACATCTGCAGATGTAGACATGTCATTGAAATAGCCTCACAATGCAAACTCTGCGGGGTGTGAAGTAGGGACCCACGCGCCCCCTGGAACAGAAGGCAGAGTGCACCGCCCTAGGACACCTCCCTTCTGGTAGGCGACGCTCCCGAGAGAACCCTTCCAACTGCACACGAATAAACACTGGGGCTCAGAGCTCCTGCGAGCAGTGCTGGGAGGGGTCATTCAGGACTGGGATCTGACTCCTGGCCATCTTCACATGAACAGAATGCTTTACAAAGACAAGTCAGAAAGAGGAGAGGGTCCCGACACAAGTGAACCGGGAAAACCTCCCTTCAGCTGCCCAGACCTTGACGCAAGTTCTCAGAGCTTACGGCTGCCCCACTCGGCTCGGAGACTAGACACATGCTGGGCAGGACAAGAGCTCGGATTCCCAACGCCACTGCTTTCTGGCTGCTATCACCAGAGTCATGTGCTCTCTCTGGCTCCATTTTCTTTATCTGTGTGCAAGGGTGTCCGCTTCTATCTTTCATGATCGATGTGAGAGCAAATGTGAAGTGGAAGCTGAGTCCATTAGCCAGTCTGAGTAAGAAAACTGAGTGCCCTGTGCTGTGCACCCTCCTGTAAACACGTCTCCACCTGACGCACATTCACCTAGAGACACCGAGGAGAATGTAGAGCTCTGAACTTCAGAATCCCTCAGGCAGGCAAGATAAGCAACTTTTCCCAGATACAATCTCAGCTTCAATTATGCATCCACATCCACATAGCTCCTCATGGAGGGATGTGGAATCCTAACCCGTGTTGGTTTTAATCCAAATGCCACATCTCAGCCACTTGGCCAGGAGACCTGCTCAGGCACCCTGGCTGGGCGTGGGGTGGAAGAACAGTAAGGGACCGCAGAGAACCCCCAGGTGCTGCTGCACTGTTCAGAGGCCACGCCCCTCTTCCGCCCCGGAACCAACTCCCTCCGTTTCCTCTGGTCACTGACAGGGAGCTCTGCAGTGGCCCGGGTCACCTGGGATGGCAGAGACCCACAGGCCAGCACCTCCAGGCTGCACAGACATCTCTGGCCTTGGCAATGTCACCTTTGTGAAAGGTGTGGAAAAAGAACACATGGTGTTTCAGTCAATTTTCTATCTCTGGTACAAAATACCTGATACCGACAACTTAGAGCAGGAGAAGTTTGTTGGGCTCAGAATTCCAGCCCTCAGCCGGCCGGATCCAGGAGGAAGGGCAGGGTGGGGGATGCTGAGGAGGAAAACTGCCTCCTAGTTACACGTAAGACGTTTAGGGGACATTTTAGATTTCAGGGAGGACATACAGAATTAACCTCTCAGCTGCCTCTCAACATCTTCCCCTGTGAGTGTAAGCCCAGACTGAGTATATTAGCAAGATCCTCTTTCAAAATGAACAAGTGAGCAGGAATGGAGCTCAGTGCAAGGCCTGGGCCCAGAGTGGTACAACACATGCTCCTCCGACTGCGAGCTGGGCAGGGAGGGGTTGGGCAGGTGTGTTTGGGTCCCCGCATCTAGAATGCAGTCAGAGACTGGAGGGACAGTGCCACTGAGGGCCACGTGGATGCCCAGGCTCTTACCCAGCAGAGCGCCTCTTGGTCTGGCCTGGGGCACAGAGATGTCAGTGAGCCTGCAGGGCCAGCTGTGCTGGAGAAAGGGACACTATGCAGCTCCTCCATGCCAGGCAGCCTTCAAGACACATTATCCTCAATGGCACCTCATTCATCTGTCTCTCATCCATTTATTCGACAAATAGAGCAGAGTCTGCAGCTTAATGCAGGCTCCAGGGTCAGACAGCGCTGTGTCCGCAACCTCTTGTCTCAATTTTCTCATCAAGTGCAGAAAGATAAAAGTAAAATTATCTCAGCAAGTGGCGAAGTTTAACTAAAACAGAGTGTTCTGCCCAGAACTAGAGCAGAACCCCAATGAGTCACAACTAAATGGTGGGTGAGATGATGCTGGCCTGTAACACTAGCTCCCTGGGAGGCTGAAGCAGGAGGATCACGAATTCAAGCTCCACTTGAGCAACTTAGTGACACAGTGAAACTCAGTCTCAAAATAAAAAATAAAATAGGGCCCGGGGACACAGCTCAGTCAGTGCAAAAACCTTTGGTCCAATCCCCAGCACAAGATAAATCTGTCACATCATGGCTGTCCATATTATAAGTGTCATCCCCATTGTTGTTACCATTCTGTCCCTAAGGGTGCGAGAGTTCTGTCCGCTCACATACAGGAGATCCCTTCCCTCTCCAGCCCTCTCACTTCTCTGCAGCTCTCCATGCTCTCTGCTGCCCAGGATGGAGCATGATGCTCTCCCGCAGAGGAGTCTGGGAAGAGGTGTCCCCGCTCCTCCTTGCACAGCGCCCAAGGCCCTGTCTGGAGCTGTGTGAACATCAAGCCATCCAGCTGCCCACAGATCTGCATACCAGCTCCAGTGTTCACCCCGCCTGTCCAGGATGAAGGCTGCTATATTTCTCCCCCTCTGCCCCAAGTTATTTCACTCTTCAATCAGTTTAGAACTCAGGTGAAAACTGAGAGGTGCTATTTATTGGGTGCCCCCTGTGGCCCCACAATTAGAAATAATTCTGTGCACGTGCAGAGCTGAGATCTGACTCATTGGTTCAACGCAACAGTTCAAAGAGAATTTTTATTTCAAATCCACCAGCTTTTTTTCTTCTCTGGAATCCCATCAGCCTCTTCATCAACATTCCAGATACTTGATGATCCTGTGGCTTCTAAGAGAAATGTGCGCTTTTGTGATATAAAAGATGAAAACAGGGCTCTGTGCCCACTCCTTCAGTCCATTTCCCACCAGAGCCTGGTTCACAGTTTTCATTAGCACCGCAGGCTTTTTGATCTGAGCTCCCACCCTGCTGAATTCCAGATCCTTATCCAGGCTGGGCAGGGAAGAAGTCTTTTCATGTGGTTTCTCTTTATGGCCTCCCAGGGCCGAGCCACCTTGAGTAAACTGGCTTTGGCTCCCTGGTAATGGAGGACTGACTCTTGTTTGGAAATGTGATTGTGTGAAGCTGCTGATGCTGAGATTAGGGCCAGGGCATTCCGGTCAATAAATCAATGCCCTTTCATTACGCCCCATCAGCCTGCATTCTTCCCCAGACAGTGGGCAGGGAGCTTGTCAGCCTTTGTGTGCAGAGCTGACTGCCGGTCAGATGAGGCAACAGCCAGGGCAGCTGCACAGGGCTCCCGGCCTGTCTGAGCCAGGAGAAAGAGGCCAGCTGGCTCCACAGTGCACTCAGGTCCAACCCAGAGCTTCCGAGTCATTTCAACCTAGGAATTCGTCTCTGTGAAGACAAAACTTCTGGCCTGTTGGTGAATGGATGGACACTGTGTATATTTTCAGTGCCTTGAAGTTAAAAATGTGGAAATCAAAGGTTGTGTTTTCATGGAGCCTCCATAATTCCTTAGACATTAGGGCTTCTATGGGGCACCCAGGCTCTGTTCCCACCACTGGGCAGTGGCTGGTGGACACCAGCAGGTGTCAGAAAGCCAGCAGAGCCGTACACCAAGCTGGACGCCTGTGGACATGGAGTGGGGTTTGCTTTTGCAGGGGAGAGGACTGGAGCTTCTGTCTTGCTTTCCAACTTGAGTATTCATGGGACTCTGTCATTATCCGCTGGGGTGGTTTGGGAGGCCTGGATCAAGAAGGTGAAGCGCATAGACACCATGCAGACTCTGGGGAAGTTTTGGAGAACACTTCCGTTTTTACTGAGGATTACACATGCTTATATACAGCACAGGGAGTGGGCGTGGCCAGAAGTGCATAGGGACACCAGGGCTATATCTGATTGGTGGAACAAACTCTTTTTCCATATGTAGTTAGCTCTTGGACAAGTGCAGGAGTCAGACCAAGGAGAAATGGAAGGCCCCCAAGTGGCTACAGGCCAGTTTCCATGCACAGGAGTGAGCATGCTCGAACTCTATTGGGTGTCTCCTAGCTTGCTGGAAGACATACGTACAGCGTACTTGACTCAACCAGACTTGGACTTCTCCTTCAGGAATCACTAGAATTCTGTTGGAATTTAGAGTCTGATTCAAGATTTCTGAATGGGATTCAGCTGTCTGCATTTTTAACCAGCCCTAGGGAGATGCCATCAACCAAATTTCTCATAGTAAGCTTCCCAGACTAGCTTATCCTGTCGTCCTGATGAAGGTCACTGCCTTAACATTGTCTCCTTAGCCTTCTAGACCTGGATACCTGTTTCTGCCCACCTGTCTCGTGAGACGATAGGTGTAAGTCCTTAGCCACAGTACATGGCATAGACTGTGCAGCTGGAGAAGCGACAGCCCACCCACCCCCAGACCTGTGCTGCCCCTTGTTCGGAAATAGTTTTATGTGCTGGAGAGGTAGCTGGGAATGTGACAGGTTACTGGCCTCATGTGCGAGACCCTGGGCTCCATCCCCAACATCAACACCATAAGAGAAAAAAAAGAGAGAACCATAAGTGGTCTTGTCAAAACCCAGCATGCTTGTTTATTGCTTTGTGATCTATGGCTGCTTTTGTACCACGGAAACAGAGTTGAGGAGCCGTAGCAGAAGTGGCAGAGCCCACAGCTGAAGACATTAGCTATCGCCCTCTCAAAGGAAAAGAGGCTGTCCTCTGGCCTCTCTGTCTTCTTCAATGATGAAAGTACATCGCAAATCTAAACATGATTCCTCCTAGAAAGATCTCAGCTTTATACCTCTACTCTGAATCCCTGCCAGGTCCCCAGCAGGAGGCTCCCAGTAGGCACCACCACTGTACCCTGGGTGTTAAGATGGCGCTCACAACCACAGCCGCTTCGGATGGGGCCATGTCGCCCCACTGGTTATGCCGCTAACTTCTTGGAACAATGCCTAAAATCTAAGCACCTGAGACATATCACCCAGTATCATCATTGTCAGAGGCATCTTCATTCAAATGTCACAGGCATGAGAGGGGTAATTGTGGCCAGTGCATGGACACGGGAAGCATGGCCAGTCATCACTTACCCTTTCTATTGACCGCTGCCTTGGGCAACCAGAGCACAGACACCGCCTGCCTCCTCCACAAGGCCCAGGAAGCCCTCCGGGTGACCACATGGGCACCTCCCGGAGAGCCACACAGAGCACCATGGGGTTCATGGTCAAGTAGACCTCAGGCGGGGGGCGGGGCAACAGTGGTTTCCTGCACCTGGAGACGTGGAGAGGAGGCTTTGGGAGGCCCTGGGCCCTGGCTGAGCCCCGATCTGTCTCAGCCCGGGGTCCATGGCCCTGTCCTGAGCTCCTCCACAAATATCAGGAAGTCAGTGGCTTTGCAATCAACATTTCTGCTGTCTCGATGGGCAGCAGGTATCATACTGACGCCGAGCCAGCCATCACATAGCAGATCAGCAAAGCTTCCTGGCCTTTGTATGCCAAGGCCAAGGAAAGCCCTGGTTGCCCAAGCCCCAAGTGGCCACCAGCGACGGGCCTGGGCTCTGGGCTCTGGTTCTACTTTGAGACGTAAAGGCTCAGCGCTGGCCCAGATGCCAGAGCCAGGCTCTGTGTGATCTTGTGGTAAAAGCTTTGGAGTCACAGAGAGCAGGATTCAGACATAGGCCCGGCCATTCACAGCTGCGCTCCTCAAGCAAGTCCTCCCTTGGGGGCCTCAACTCGTTTTCCACAGCAGCCGTGACAGTGCCACCTCGGTGGGGCCGTTGTGGCGATAACGTGGAAGGGATGCCCACCACATGAGCCCACACCTGCCGTCCGCCCCATCCTGGCTCTGGCGGCTCTCTGGTGAGGGTTGCTTCCCTCCCTCTGACCTCGTGCAGGGCTCAGATGTGAGGAAACGTTCCAGCAGGCCTTGCCACCCTCCACCAGACCTCAGCCCTGCTTTAGTGCTTCTTTAGAGCATTGGCTCAGTTTAGATGTACACAGTGCTAACACTCATCACAGGAAATTTGTACTGTATCTGATATGTCTTGCTTCTTTTTTCTACTCCCCTCCTTTCCTTACAACCCCTTTTCCTCTCATTTACAAAAACTTTATTTGCACTTTTCCTTCAATTCTCTTCTCCCCCCTTCCTTTTCATCCCCTCTTTTGTTCTCGTCTTTTGAACACTTTCTTCCCATTATCTATTATATGTTTTGGCCCTTATTTACACTTTCAGCTTCTCATAACAGAAAATGTGATATTTACATATGTGTCTGATTTATTTTGCTTATGTATATGGTCTCAAGGTGCATTCAATTTCTATAAATGTCTCAAGTTTATTCTTTATAGCAGAGTAGTACTTCGTTCTATAAAAAAAAACACATCTTCTCTACCCGTTCATCACTGGTGGACATTTGGGGCATTCCCAAGATTCAGCTATTACAAATTGTGCTGTTATAAACATGGCTGTGCGTATATCATTGTGCATTTGATGTGAATGTGTGTCTATGATGCTTTTAATTCATTTGGAAAGATACCAAGAGGGGCAATAGTTGGATCAAATGGGACCAATCCTATTTTTTTCAGAAATCTCTACACTGATTTCCACAGTGGTTGTACCAGGTTACGTTCCCACCAACAGTGAAGAACTGTGCCTTTTTCCCCCTGGCCTCCCTAGTATTTCAGCAGCATTGCCATGGGGATCAGGCTTGAGGGGCCCTCTGCCAAGAAGTCCCTTTCTTTGAGATGACTTCCCTGGACAATTATAAAAAATCAAGCTTTGATTTGTTATATCTCTTTGGCCAGGATGGCACGTGGTCATCCTTCTGTATCTATGGGGTCTGTGCTGGTGGATTCAGTCAATAGCTACTCAAAAAAAATTTAAAAATTTCATCTGCATCGAACATGTAAGGAATGCTTGATAACAGTGTTAAGGAGACAAATGTAACCGAGCTCCAACCTGGATGAATGTCTCCATGTCCCTTTGGGCTTTTTCAAAGGTAGCTGGATCTAGAGTGTGATGCTGGGAGGGAAGGTTGTGATCACTAAGTTAGTCCACTGATTTGTTTGGCATGTTAGGCCGAGTGACTGAGATAGAATACAAAGGGGGTTACCTCCTCAGGAACCGCCATACCTCCCCCCAATCCACACTCACACTAACTCAGAATCCCTGAGCGAGATCTCAGACATTGCCATGCTAACAAGCCCAGGGACTGTGCTTATGCCTGGGTGAGTTTGAGCACCTCTCCCTCTCAGTCCACTCCCTCGGGCCCTGGGCTCTTCTGCCCTCTTTCTCAGCCCTTGTGTCTTTATTTCCTTCCCGTCCACCATGGACCCCAGGGACCCCACTTCAACACTCTATTTCCAATTTCTTCCCCAACTGGGCTACCCAGCAAAATCTCAGCCTTGTGACTATCCAGTCACTCACTGATCCCATTAGGGCCATTGACTCACCAACGCACTCGTCCCTCCAATGCCAAAGCACTTCAGCTACACCCAGTAATAAAGTGATAGAGTTGTTGTTGTTGCTGTGTATGTGTTTGCTCATCACGACCACCTTCCCGATAAGCCCATGACCTGGTGCCGCAGAGCCATGAAATGACCACACAGACGGAGGATGCTAAGTGCCAAGATAACAGCAAGCACTGGGCTGGAAGGGGGCTGGAGGAGGACCCCTCCCAGGCTGGCACAGAGAAAGACTAAGGAGCCCTGCCCAGCCGACCAGCTTTGGAAGAGCCCTAAGGAAATGGGAAGGGTAGGGGTGGAACAAGAGCTAGCGCATTCCGAGCAGAGTGTTGCTGGGAGCGGAGGCAGGAAAATGAGAGCCACACAGCAGGTGTGGCCATGAACAGCAAGTCCAGCTGCTGCAGCGTGAAGTTCATGGCGTGGCGGGTTGACAACATCTTCCAAACAAAGCTTCAGGGTGTAAGGCCGCAATGAGGTGGAATGTTCCACCTCCAGACTGCCTCAGAAAGTCCCAGGATGATGTAACCAACACACCGAGCCTGCAGGGCTCAGTCCACTGCCCCTACTGCATACTTTCATCCCTACAGGCCCCTCAACGCCCTACTAAAACACACCAGAACATAGCACTTTCCAAGAAAGGTCCTGAGAGACCTGTGTCACATACACCCTAGTCTTCATGTACATATCACAGTGAAAATAACCTAAATGCCCATCAATAGGAGATTGATTCAATAAATCAGGGCACATCCTACCAGTATCCACAAGGGATCTTCCAGAAACCACTTTAGATACCAAAGTTCACAAAGTTCCCTCAAGTCCTTACAGACAATGGTATTTGCCTATAATCTACACAATCCTCCCCTTGCTTTAAATCATCTCTGCATGACTGAGGATACCTATAAGTGTCACATACATTTCTGCTATCCATGTTGTTTATGACGGAAAATTCCTTACATGTTCAATGCAGATGAAATTTTTAAATTTTTTTTGAGTAGCTGTTGACTGAATCCACCAGCACAGACCCCATAGATACAGAAGGATGACCACGTGCCATCCTGGCCAAAGATATATAACAACAATAACAGGAAAATAGCATCATGACTTAAAATCATTGTCACAGAAGTGAGGAGAGTCCTATGTTCAGAGCACCTTCTGTACTACATCAAATACAATGGTCACTCCTAGTGACCTGATACAAGATCATCCCTGACCAAACAGCAGAAACAAGTGGGCAGGTTGCTGATGTTGTAGCCCCATTCCGCAGGTGCATCTGAAATGCTGCCTCTTCCAGCCTCAAATCAGTCAAAGTCCAGACTCCTTCACAGTGGGACCTGAAGCCCAACGTCACCTGCCACTGTCCAGTCCCCTGCCCTGCTTGCCACCCACACTTTGAGGTCTCACACACGCTGTTTGGCCCCCAAGATGCCGTCCTTATCCACGTACCTACTCAATTGGCTCTGTGCAGCTTTCAAGATCCAACTTTGGTGCAGTAAGGAGAGGAAGCCTCCCCTGGCCAATGTCCTCTATCCCTGGGCCCCTCCAGGCACTCCATGACACACTGTGCTTGCCCCAGAACTCCTCCTTGGCTGGTTCGTGTTGGTACTCCACTCGATTCTAGCTCATGATGGTGGGATCCTGTCACACACACACACACACACACACACACACACACACACACACACACACACACTATCTGTATCCGTTACTTCCTGCTGTGTAACAAATCTTCCCAACACTCGCTCAGTGGCTTCTAACAACAGACACTGACCATCCCAAGCTGTTCCTGAGAGTCAGGAGATGAGACGCATCTTCACTGGGATTCTAGTTCAGGATCTGTGGTGAAGCACAATGCGGATGCAGACAAGGGCTACAGTCTCTGGAGCCATGGCTGGGCCTGAAGGAGCCACTTCCAAGGGCTCACACACATGGCTGTGGGCAAGAGGCCTCAGTTGCTCACCACATGTGTCTTCACGACACACCAGCTGGTTTCTCCAAAGGAAGATGTGTTAGTTTTCTCTTGTTGCTGAGACAAAATACCCAACACCCAAAGTTATTCAGCTCATAGTTGGTAGAGGTTTTGTGTGTAATTGGCTGGCTCCAAGGCACAGTGGCACAAGGCAGAGGGACAACAGCTCACAGTGGACTGAAGGTAGCAAGCAACAAGGGATCTTAACTGCTTTCTTTTATCTTATCTTTATTTTAACTGTCCCTTTTATCTTATCCAGGCTACTTAGGGCAGGCAGCACTCACACCTTTAATCCTAGTGCCCCTCTGCCTAGCATTGTATCACAAATCAGTTCCAGCATCACACACTCCAGATCCAGCCTCCTCTGCAAAAGCCTCTGAACACACGTGGCTTTGAGGGATGTCTAGACATGAACTACAGCAGAACAGGTCAAGAAGGGAAACAGATGTAGCAAAGATTCAGTACCTGTTTAATCCCCATTTTATAACAAAGAAAAAGAGAAGTTGGGCAATGTGTTGATTTGCACAGATGGACAGTGTAAGAGGCAAGATGTGAAGTGGGTGGCTTGGCGCTGGAGCCTCAGTTCTGGACTATCAAGCTCTTGATGAAAACACAAACACGCACATCCATGTACACATGCACTCACTTGCACACACACCTCACTTCACCCCTGAGGAGGATCCCAAGACTCCAGGAAAATGAGCACCCCAAAGAACAACAGCCAAAGTCGCTCAGAAAGCAGCCTCCAATTCCAGCAGCACAGGAAAGGCCAGGTGTCCTGGAGCCACCCACACAGCTACCAGCATCTCCACAGCTGACTAAAGCAGCCTGCTGGCCACGGGACACTCAGGTGGGACCAGGTGTGAGGGTGAGGCTGGCCACTGTGGTTCAAATTGATGACTTCACTGGAGAACCCTCCACAGCTGTCCTTTTGGGCTCGGGAAACCTTGAGGAGAGACAGCCCGGCAATGAAATAACTACTCGGGTGCCGGGCACAATGGTAGCCTTGTGAGGTGGAGCTTGTGATCTCACAGGTCCGGGCAAACTGAGCCATGATCCTGCCCAGCCCAGCCCCACCCAGTGCAGGCCCGTGCAGCCCACAGCATCCATGAGCTAATGGGAACCTTCACCTCAGAACTCAGGTGAGGGACTTACAAGAAGAGACCAGCAATGTTTCCTGTGGACGGATCTATCAACTCTCCTCAAGTTCAGCTCCTGAGGCGAGAACTTGGAAATCCTTCCTGGTGTAGAATTTCTCATTTAAGTACATCTATGTTCACCTAAAATGTAACAAACAACAATTTATTAAATTATGAAACATTCTCTCAACCTTATGCAAAAGAATATTTAACACACGGACATACACAAGGCAGCAAGACAATGTGCACTAGTTAAAGAGAAATCGATGGAGCTCATACAGAAAACACACACCGGCTCCTTTTGTCTCAGCACAGATGCCTCTGCTCCTCGGCTGTGAGCTTCTTAGCAGCCAGTGTGAAGGAGACTAGGCCGGACTGTAAACTCAGTGTCCTGCGCTTGGTTCCCCTTATACTGGACTTCAGAATTTTTACAAATTACAGTGCTCATGAGATTAAATCCAGCTGGTTGCTAGAGTGAAACATAGCTCCAAGAACCAAATGTATTCTGAGGTGGATCAGAAACAAGATGGCACTGCAGGAGTATGTCTGTCATGCTGAGTGGGTCTGTTATAAAAGTGAGTCGCCCCTGCAAGTACACACATGCACACATGTGCCAAACAGCCTCACTCTTCTGCCTTGTGCTGTCCGATGTTGTCAGGGGTGATACTATTAGACTTGGGTTTCCTTACTGATCTTGGACCTCCTGGTCTCCTAAGCCAGGAAAATTAAATCCTTTGTCCTCTATAAATACCCAGGGTGGGGAAGCACATTTCAGCAACAGAGCTGGACTGAAATAGTATAGTCATCTCGCACTCGAGCTGTGAATGTGTACATTGGAGGAAGCAAGCCTCTCACAGCCATGCACTCTGGGCCGGCCACTGCGGCCTTCCCAGGGGACAGCGCAGTTTAAGAGGCCTGGCTGTCTAGGGCTCCAGGCTCATTTTACAGAGATAGAAATCGTCTGTATCTCAGACTGCATATTTGTGAGAACTCATTGCTCTGTGAGCCCAAAGAAGAGGTATTTTCCTGAGTATAAATATGCCCCAATAAATCTGATTAACATGTTTTTAATAAAATCTTAAAGAAATCTCCAAGGTTTGTGTTCTGACTTGTCAACCCACTCCAGCCAACCCCCAACCTCAGTGGGAAGGAGGATTTGAGGACAGTAAGGCTCAGTGTTGGGCTGTAAGGGCAGAAACCTACAGATCTATCTGTGGCTGCTCTTCTTGATGGGGCAAGTGGAGACGAAGGTCCGTCCCAGCACGGGGCAGACAGAACTCCAGGAACAGGACCAGAGCAGAGAACAGAAGGACCCAAAGCCAGGCTCCACAGCCCAGCAGTGGAATTGCGTGAGCCAGTGAAAAGCCATATGCAGTTCCCTCTGGACTTAGCACGTCACCAACCAAGACCCACGTGCTCTTGGTGGCACCGCTGGGCCAGCACTGGATGAGGCAGCGGAGCCGCGGCAACAAAGGACCCTGATGGGCCAGAGGGAAGCGAGTCACTCATCTCTGTCCCCCAAAGAGGAGGGTGCTTAGCAGCATCCTTACTGCTCTGCCTGGCCCTGGCTCCGGCCCCCAACACTGGGTAACAAACTGTTTTGAGAATGGATCAATCGCCTCTGTCTGGGAAGACCTGGGAGATGGCTGATAAATGTGACTCTCCTCAGAATCTCTCCTCCAGAAGAGAGAAGGGTCACGGGTATAAGGCCTCCTGGAGGGAGCTGGAAGGGAAGCCCATCGGTGGAGCTTGCCAAAGGGCCCTGGGCCTTAGACGCTCAGGGCTGAGCTCGCCCACTCCCAGAGGGCAGGGCAGCGGCTCTGCCTCGCCATTTCCCTCTTCCTGGGGCTCTGCACGCACTGTACAGCCCATTTTGTCCACCTGCCCCAGAGAAACTTCACAGACACTTTGTGAAAAATAGACTAAGGTCAACCCCAAAACTGGGGCAAAGTCCTCATCAGAAATAGAGGAAGGGATCCCTTAGAGTGGGTTACTTTATTCATTTTTTTCTCTAATTTGGCAGCTGTGTGTTTGACCAAATGTATGCGGTAGCGTTGTAGCCAATACACTCCTGGCAGCAAACCCGGGAGAAATTGGTGCATCCATCCGCCAGTGGACAAGCAAAACAGTGTCCACAGCAACACTGTGCGTGAGAGTCCCAGACTGCACACAGCCCACACGTCCATCCCAGGGAAATGGGCAAGTAAGTGGGGCGTGCTCAGACAATGCAAACAGCATCAGGAGGGAGCTAACAGGACGTGTGTGGCCCGCCGAGTCCTCCACACAATGTGGAGCAAAAACAACCAGCCAGTGAAGCGTGACTGTGAGTTCATTTACAGAAAGCCCAAATCAAGCAAGGGATTCTAAGGGGAAACTGGATAAGTAAAGATTTTTGTTTGTTTGCATGTGAAATGTAAAGAAGGCCAAAGAGTAGGAGAGTTCCAAAGTTCATGCTCCCAGCCACTGTGCTAAAGGGCAGGAGGTGCCTGGGCTTCGGGCTGGGCCCTCTATCATACCTGGGCTTTGAGTTTTCAGAAATATCCAAGAATCCTGGAGTTTTAACAAAAAATTTAAAATTAATGTGGGCAGGGGAATGGGAAAAAGTGAGAATTAAGTCATGTCACGTACTGGTACAAATTCTCAGTGTCAATTGTGATCATATATATAAAATATACCAATAAAACCAATTTTTAAAAAATAAAATTAATGAAGAAATTCTGGAAGATAAAAAGGAAGGAAGAAATAAAAGAAGGAAGGGAGGAAGGAAGGGAAAAGGAAAAAATGTTTTTAAAACAACCCTCAAAATCTGCATTGTCTTTTATCTAAGGTGATGGGGAGTTCATAATTAAAATCCTTCTCAAAGAAATGTCCAAACCCACATGTCTTTACAGATAAATTATTAAATACCTAGAAAAGAAATAACCTAAATTCTAAGCAATCTTTTCAAAATATAATCAGAAAATAAACAGGACCCAAGTTCTTATAATGCCACCAATAACCTTGAAAGCAAAATCCAATGAGGATATCATAACACTTGAAAATTATAAGTCACAATCCTTCACATAGATGATGAGTCATAACAAAGTATTATCTGAACATATATAAAAACAATATGTTACAAATGGATTGATTGCAATAATGAGGAGGCTTTATATTAAAATTAATCAATATGATTTATTGCATTAGTATAATAGAAAAGAAAAATCATAAGACCAGCTCAGAGATGAAGAAAAGACCCTTATGAAGCCAACATGGATTTAATTTCCAAAAACTTAGCAAAGCAGATATAGTATGCAGCTTCTCTCTCTCTCTCTCTCTCTCTCTCTCTCTCCCTCTCTCTCTCCTCCTCTCTCTCTCTGCTTCTCTGTTGTTCTTAAATTACAAATATACATAAAAAAGCCAAAAAATTCTCCAGGAAAATAATTAAAATTATAATAAAGACTATGAAATTTTACCAGCTTTAACATTAATACATTTTTAGAATAACATTTTTATATATCTCTCAATAAACATTAAAAATGAAAACTGAAAGCTAACTCACACAATAACATAAAAATATCACCTAACTGGAATTAAAACAAGATACATGCAATACCACAAACTAAGAAGGATCAACAAGATAAATTTGTAAAGATGTAAATAAATAATAAAAATATCTGTCTTGGGGCTGGCGAGTTAGCTCAGTGGTTCCGGCGCCTGTCTTGCAAGTGCAAGGGCCCAGTTTGATTCCCTGGTAACCAAATACAATATTGGGTGTGCAGACTCACACCCAGCAGCAACCAGTACCACATACCACAAGGCCAGGTGTGGTGGCTCACACTTGTAATTCCAGCACTCAGGAGGCAGAGGCAGGAGGATTGCTGTGATGTGAGTTTGAGGCTGAGCTCAGGGCCAGCCTGAATTACAAAGCAAGACCCTGTCTCAAAAAAACAAAGAATATCTGCCTATTCTCACAAGGAAGACCTGATAATTTAAACAACTTCTCCCCAGCCTGATTCAATGGCATTCCCAGCACGTGTGTGTGTGTGTGTGTGTGTGTGTGTGTGTGTGTGTGTGTGTGTGTGTAGCACAGGCTTCTCCATAAGTAGGGTTGCACAGACTGTACACCTGTGCCCTTATAAAAGCATCTTGACCTCACCTCACTTGCACAGAAAAATCAATCCCAGGTGTGTATGACTCCACAAATGAAAGGTAAAACAGCAGAACTTGTGAAAGACAACATAGGAGAATATTCTTATGATCATAAACAGAACCGTAAGGGGAGGACTAATTATGGCACTGATACTAAAAAGAATATCTGCTTTTCCATGACCATATTAATGGAATGGTAAGACAAACCAGTGTGGATACACACGTGCAAAAAGGGACTCAAATCTTCAATATGTGTCAGCAAAAAGTCTACAAAAGTACATGCAATATACTAGATATTCCAGTAGAAAAATGAGTAAATGAATGTAATAGGTCTTACTTCAAAAGTATCCAAATGGCCAATCAGCTTTAGAAAGGTGATTTTTTTTTTAATGTGAAATTGAAATTCAAGCCACAATGAGACACTCAGCACTGAAATCTTAGTTTCTCCAGGAAAAGCAACCAGAGGTTCTTACAGAAAAGGATTATTGTCAGATTGGGCAGAAAAAATACAGTGGCACTTGATTCTTGGACAATTCTGGTTGCAAATCATAGTTGGACAAGAACCAGATCAAATTCAACAATCAGCTTCAATGTCAACCTTAAGGGGAAATTTGATTCGAATCCCATCGAGTTTGGTTTATGACCAGAACCATGGAGAGACATGAGTTTGTGATCAGAGGTGGCACTGTCAAGCATAAAGCCTGGAGTGTCTTTTAGTACCAGACAGGAGTGACTTAAAAGCAAAAATGATGGTGAGAGGGGCACAGGAAGGGAATCAAAGCCACCCTGTAGAGTTCCCAATGGCCAAAGCTGAAAATTTTTTAACAAAAAAGTAGTCTTGGATTATAATGCAAAGCATAAAGTGAATATAACATGAATCATTGAGATGAGAGGAAACCAGCTCCTTGTAGAATAATTCCAAAGGATATATGCTGTTCTCCAATCTCCAACAGGTGAGGACTAAGTCTCCCTCTGCCCCCTCCCCATTTAAAATTAGACTCAGTGATTCACTTCCAAAATGTAGAGAAGAGAAAAGGGAACTCGTGACTTACAGTGGAGAGAGTAGGCCAACATCCCCTGAGTCAGTCATGCAGGTTCGTACCTCCATGAGGGCGTGCAGACGTCAGAGCCCTTCTCTGTGCTTTGATGACACAAACACTTTGCTCTTGGGACAGTATTTCCAAAAGCCTTGAACTCTGTTCACATCACACAGACACAGCCTGAGGGAGGTGCGGGAGGATGCTCAACAATATTGCTCAAGACCATCAAGGTCATAAAACAAAAGGAGACTGGAAGCAATCAGAGGCCGGAAGAGAGTAGAGAGGTGAGGGCAAATGCAGTGTGAGACCCGGGTGGCTCTCGGATCAGAGAGAAGATGGTGATGAGGTGGCCAGTGGGGTCCGAACAGACCTGGCCTTCCCTCGGTCCTGATGGGATGCTGTTCTGCACAGAGCCAGCTGACCACACAAGCACTGAAACTTCTAAAACACAAGCTGAAACGAACTGGTAACATCGGATATAAGCCAGGAAGGAAAACTGAGTGAGGATCATTCAGGAGCTCTCCTTGTCATCTTTGCAACTTAACTGTAAATCAAATTACTCCACAATAAGAGACTTGTTTAAAGAATTATATACTGCTTTATCCCCACAAAAACTAGAAACAACAGTATCAATAAGACCTCTGAGGATGTTGGAACTATGGCAGCTTTCACCCTTCACACATGGGAACGTACATTGGTAAAACCACTTGGGCAAACTCGCGGCATTATCTACCCAACCTGAATATATGGACGACTTAGCACCTAGCAAGTTTCCTCTTAAACAAACATCAAACAAAATCCACATTGTGTTCATCATCAGTCTGCATAAAATATGGAGCAGCAGTAACTGTTGTGCTAGCTGGGCTATGATTTATATCTAGACTTCACCCCAAAGCTTCATGCACTCACAGGCATTTGAAAGGTGGTTGGATCCCAGAGAGGCTTTAGGCGACTCCCTGTTCCGAGGCAGGATTTGGTCAGAAGTATGGCCTGACAGAATGCATCTCCCTCCCTGCCCCTCCCGTCTCGACCTGCTTCCTGTACCCCATGAGATGAGCTGTTCCCTCTGCCCAGCCCCCTCCACCCTCCTACTCTGTTCTGCACAGAGCCAGCTGACCACACAAGCACTGAAACTTCTAAAACACAAGCTGGAATGAAGCTCTACTCCTTGAAGTTTCAGAGGCCAAATATTTTGTCCACAGCACAAGGAAGTGACTAAGACAGCCAGACATTAGAAACGTGTTCTATATCCTTTAATAGCAAAGTTGTAGGTAGAGTGGGAGTTCAGTACTTCAAGAGCATCAGTGAACACAGAACACAGCAATCCAAGGTCACTCACATCTCTTTCTGGCCTCCATTTATTGGGCACTTACTGTGTGCCATGTAGCTTATAAAATGACCAAATAGGATTGAACAAACTATTGTACTAAACAACTTGAATGGATTTTACAAAGACAGCAGGCAAAAACCAGTCAAATCCAAAGCAAAATTCCAATAAGTTCTGCTTGATTTGATTTATATAGAAGACATAGCAATGGATGCTGATAAAAATCAGAGAGGTATAGAAGTGGTATGGGGGGATTGGAGTGAGGCATGAGAAAAGATTTTGGGGGGCTGGCAAGCTCTGTCCCCCAGCCTAGGAGCTAGTTATGTGCTTATTCTCTTAGCAAAAGCTCTTTCTACTGAGCTCCTGTTCACTTTTCCCTGCATATGTTAGACTTCAATAAAAACGTTTCTGAAAGCTAAAAAATGATACATCCACACTTCAAACCTGTTTAATTTTAACCTAAAACATATAAGTGCACATTCATTCCCCACTCTTTTGATGTGGAGCCAAAGCTTTTCTTTCAGATCGGCTCTGCTCACTGTAGCCCCTTGTCATCTTTCTTACATGAACCACACCCGCAATGCATCATCTCCAATTTCCAGCATGAGCTCCTTTGAAGTCAAGAGACCTTAAAGAGCCTTGTAAAGCCATCTCGGGGCAGTGCATCAGTAAAACTTTATGATTTTTCTCCCTTTCATTGTCTCATCACCCAATTCTATAACATGTTTTAGCAGTTCTCTTCAGATGGTCTTTTCAAGGTTTTCAACTCAGCATTCATAGAAACAGCTCCTCCCTCTCCCCTCCCCCCACCACTTACTTTGCAGATTAAATAATTAATAACTGTGGCTTGGAACCAAACACAAAGGCATTCTTGATAAAGCTCCATGCCCCTGGTGGGAGCAGGCATCCATGGGTCACCTGAAGTCTAACACACACTCCCAGGGGTGCCCTGGAGGTGCACAAGCACTTGTTGGTGTGTCTCACTGAGGACAGGACTGTGCCTTAACCCACCTGTGTCCACTGCAGAGGTCACTGGTGCCCTCACTGTGCCCGAAACTCCCAGCTTCTCCTCCTGTCCTGTGTGAGGCACCTCGCACCTGGGTCCCAGAACGATTTCCACACAGATTCCTTTTCTTTCTCTGCCCTGCTTAAACTCTTGATTAAAACCCTTTAAATGTACAATTCCTGGCATATGGCAGGTGCTCAATAAATGCATAGTGAAGGAAGAAAAGACCAGGTGGGTGAACAACTGCACAAGCTTCTGATTCCTACAGGACAGTGTGAGCTCTTCAGCCTTCGTGTTCAGATCCTCCTCCCACCTCAGTGGGTGCTGAATGATTGTGGGGTGTTCCTGGCCTATGCCCATGGGCTACTCTTCATGCCCCTCCATGCCAGAGTCTTTGGACAACTTACCCACCCCTTCCTCATCAAATCTGTCCCTGCCACTTCCGGTTGGAGTTTCTTAGCAGGACTGGTCAGGCATGAGTCCAAAGCTGCTGGACTCCTGCCTGACCAGTCCTGCAGCTTCTATCCCATAGACAGGGCAGCAGGGACTCGAGGGCTGGGACTCAGTCCCTGGATTTGGCTTTGGTATCAATGTCTAGCTCAGCTTTGGCACCCAGGACAGAGAAGAACACAGGAGCTGGCCTGTGCTCGGGTCCCAGTGAGGCCACTTGATAGCTGTGGGGCCCTGGCCAGGTCCCTCCTCCAACTCACAGACTCTGAAAAGGAAGGACAGCGACACTTACTTGACACAGTTACTGGGAATGTGGAAGGACATCTGCTGTGTGAGGAGCTGGCACACAGGGCCTCCCGACAGAGGGCATGTGCTGCAACCGCATGCCAGCTGTAGACAGCTGGTCACCTCTGCCCGCCAGCTCCACGGAAGCTGGCACAGTGAGAAACTGGGAACCTGCAGAGGACGCCAGGTACTCGTGTCAGATGGGCAATGTTCTTCTGTCCTCCCCACCCCACCTCGTCCTCTGACCTGTTCTCCCCCACCCCCATTGTTCTCCACAGCCGCCTTTACCTCCACACTAGGTAATTTGAAATTAAAACGTGAAGTTATTTTTCATAGGCAAGCACAATCACTCTTGGTCTGCTGGCACTGCACCCTGACAGGCAACTGGTAAGAGCCAGTTCACAGCGAGCCCTGCCAGGGGACTGTGCACATGCTTCTAAGAATAGCTCAGTGTCCAAGAATTCCGCCTGTTCTATCGCGAGGGGGGCCGGTCTGCAGCTGGTTCGCATTAGTGCGGAAGGCGTCGGTTTCGACTTTACTCCGCTGAGCCGGTGCACTTCCTTCACTCCAGCTCCCACTGCGAGCTCCACCGAGCAAGCAGTCCTCACCAGCAGTCGGGGAAGCGCCAGGAAGGGCTCTGGTCAGAGGGAGCTGCAGAGAGGCTGAGCTTTGCCTTGCAGCCCTCTCACCTCAGCTTGGAGTCTCCGTCACACTCGTCTTCAGTGTCACCTCCAGCACCCCAGGGATCAGACCCCGAGGCCACAGGAGTCCTCTGTCCCAATACAGACCCCCAAAGCGCCCACACCTGGGATCCTGAGCTTCTCTCTCTCATCCATTCACGCATTCATACAGCTCTACCAAGGGCTGCTGAGCACCAGAGCCAGAGACCAGGCCACGCGAGGGAGGGGAACCGCAGAGCTTCCCAGAAAGGAGAGCCTTTACAATGCCTGGGAACATTCAGGTTTTGAGTGTCACGAGCAGAAGAGGCACCATCTCAGTTAATGAGCAAGAACTGGGGCTACAAATATCCCGCAGGTCACGAAGCGACACAGAGCTCAGCCAGGCCCGAGGGCCTCGTGTACTGCTCTGAGGAGCATGACTGGAATGAGCACGCTGTCCCCGCGGGCTCTCCCTCCTCCTCCTGAAAGCAACACTCTGATGTGAACAAGGCTTCCTCATTCCTGGTCTGCACTTCTTATTTTCCCATACTTGAAATGGATTTGTCTCATAAAATAGGAAAAGCCCATGATCATGGAGCCAAACAGACCAAGGTGTGTTTCCACCACTCTGACTGTGGGGATTTGGACAGAGTTGATGTTTCTAAGAACTCTGGGCTCCTTGTTGGCCCCGTGTGGCTGGTGATGTCTATGTCACAACCGTGTGGAGCATGGCCACCATCTTTCCCCGCTCCTGGACCTGAGGAATATGGCCCAGCAGTGAGTATTAAGCAAGAGCCCTCACACAGAGCACTGAGTGTACAGTAGGCGTCTGCTGAGCTGTATGCGTCCCATGGAAGTGCCTGCTGCCCTGCTTGGCAAAGAAGTCTTCAATGTCCCACTCTTCACTGACCTCTCTAAAGATCACCCGTGGTTCCCAGAGTCAAGGCTACCTGCTCAGCTCAGGCCGAAGTGTAGGCGTGGTGGTGTGAAAGGCGTTCCTGACAAAGTCATGGTATCTATGCTCAAGAAATCAAAATTTACCTGGTGGTAAGACCTAAATATACCGAGTATGGGTGTGAACGATGAGGGTGGGATGAGAATAAAAGCCCAGTCAGCTGCAAGGATTTGCCATATGCCTCTTCTACAGCCACCTCCCACTGTCCACTCAGGAAGAGCGGTTTGATCATTGCGTCTATTACCAAGTCTTTGTTGTGCTGATGGACAAGATACAGAGAATGGAGAGAGAGGCTGAATTATTCTAAATAAGACAAGATGTAGCTCAGGGTGGGGGATAAGGAAGAAGGGGGCATCACAGGAAGGGAGAGAGAATGAGAGGAAAGGAGACGGGGTTCTCTGGAGAAAAGGAAGCTGGGACAAAATGTCTGGAGCAGCCCTTGTAGTCCTTACCTCGTAGGGCCAGTCGGGGCAGCCTTTAGTGGGGTGCGGGGTAGAAGCCATAATGTACAACTCCCACCTTTCTTCCACCCTCCGTCTGACTCCACAGCCCTGGGTAGTCAGAGTCCAGCCTCCTGCTTTTAGCTGGACCTTCACCACCCTCTGCCAAGCCAAGTACTTTATTCAGCATCCACCAAAACCAGCCCATTCTCAGGAGAGCGTCAGACTTTTCTCGAGATGTAGGGGAGGCACCCAGAAGGGTGTCATCAGCAGAGCACAGGATGCACCAGAGCCTCCTCCTGAAGTCCTCTGCGCGAGGTTGTCTAGCGTGGAGCAGATGAGAGACTCCATCCACCTCCTCACCTGACCCCCCGGGCTCCACTCTCCTCTACCCTCTTCCTTCCCACAGCCGCTCTTCCTCGCCACCTACACTGTACCCAAGCAAAAAGGAAACCACTGTCTTTCTTCTCGGGCTCAATCACCTGTGAAGGAAGCAAAGCCAGCCCTTCCGGCTCCCCTATCCCTTCAACGGGCAAAGGTAGATGTGCGGTCCAGCTGCTCCCTCCCTGGAAGAATGACGTAAAAAAACAGACTTTCACCTCATCATTCCTCTGTGTAACTTAAGTTCATGTTATTGAGAGAAAACAAGTATTATGGAAGTCCAGGGGCTGCAGGGAGGATTTCTAGACAAGGCTGACTTCTGCAGAAGCAGAGAGAGAAGCCAGCAGTATCACAATATAGACACAAGTGTGGAGGCTGAATTGGCCCAAATTGGCCTAGAACATACAGGGGAGAATGAAAGACTTACGCTCTCTGGAGCCAGAAGTGCAACAGCTATTGGTAAGGACAAAAGTATGGGGTTTAGGCAGGAGCAGTCATGGAGGACTCAGAGTGCATCAGGACAAGAATCCAAACAGAACATGAGCTCACCTTTGGCATGCATTCACTCTTTTTAGTAGTTTTGTTGTTTTGAGAAAATTTTAACATCGCACCAATCATCCTCTCTGAAATACATGCTTACCATTTCACATGGCAACTCGACCAGGCCATGGAGTTACACATGACTTCTGGAGTATCTGTGAGGGTGTGCGGGGAAGCCACGAACACAGGGATTATAGAGTGGTTAAAACAGAGCGGTGGGGTGAGCACAGACTGATCCACTGAGGGAAAGCAGAGGACATGAGGGTAGATGAACAGCAAAGGCACCTTCTGTCTTGCTCACTGTCTGTCTGTCTGTCTGTCTCTCTTTCTTTCTCTCCTTCTCTCCCTCTGAGCAGGGTTATTGTCTTCTGCCTCCAACATTGGAGCCCTTGGCCTTCAGATTGTAGGATAGGCGTGGTACCCCTCCCTTCCCACTACCACCCTCAGTTCTGGGGCTTCAGTCTCTGACTGAACTTTCCTGGAGTTCTCCACATTTCAGGAGGCAAACAATGGAACTCAGCCTCTGTGATCGAGTGGGGAAAAAAATCCCATCTTGCACACACATACACGCACTCACACACAGAGTCCTAACTGAAATAATATTCAAAAGGGGAGCAAAAGCATCGAGATTTTGACAGACAAGCTACATCTGATTCAGACAGAAGAGCTGAAACCTTGCTGTGCTACAGTCAGAGCCCCTCAGCAGCCTGTCTAGGAATGGTAGTGCTTTTTGAAGTAGGAAGGTTGCTTTCCAATATGGTCTACTTTGTAGCTGAATTTTATTTATTTTGTTTTCATTCTTTCAAAACTGAGTACAGTTTCCTTCACATGTTGTAGGAGGATCAGAATTCAGACAGGCAGGTCCTTAGGAAGAACTGGCAAAGGCGCCTCAGATTCGGGGGTGACTTTCTGAAGCTTGAGTTAGTCTAACAGAGAATGACCTCACACCACACACAGTCTGAGGTATTCAGTTTCCTCGGAGAAAAGGAGATGATTCTCATCCTCTACTGTAACTTGAGGGTTTGAGATTCATCTAGACAGCTTTTCACGCAGCCTGATATAACAATCCTTGATATAATAACATTGAATTTTCCAGAAAAATACTGCTGACCATTCACTTAATTTAATATTTGAAGGCTCCTCATAAAACTACATTGGAAAAAATGATTCCCGGCATCTATGATGACGATCCCTACCAGTACCTGCTGCCTCTGACTCCGCAGCCTTGGAACCCTGCCCTCTCCCTGCCTCTGGCACTCAGTCTGAGTGGGAATGCTCACCTGTCCCTGAGAGGCAGTGTCAGGCCTGTCTCGCTGTCCTGGCCAGCCCTCCACCACTGTGACAGAATCAGCTTGCAGGAAGGAAAGCTTTTTTTTGGCTCAGGTTTCAGAGGTGTCAATCCACAGCCAGCTGCCCCATCACTTTGGGCCTGCGATGAGGGAGAAATATCATGGTGGGAAGGTTTGGTAGGGCAGAACTGCTCACTTTACAATGGTGGGGCGCAGAGAGAGACAAAGGAGGGGCCAAGCCCCCAATCACCCCTCTAGGAGCACCATGTGGCCCTCACAGAGAGAATTTCATCCTGCTGTAAGACCTCAGCTCCAAGAGTCACAAGCCACCAACCAATCTAGCACATGACCTTGGGAGGACATTCTAGATCCTAATATAGTGACTGGTGGCTGCTCTTCACTATCCAGGCAAATTAGAAACCCAGTTATGTTTAATTATATCTGCCTGTTTTAGTTTTCTATATAGTTCTTAATATTATGTGAAATCTTTTCTTATTGTTTATTCATTTTATCTGTGGGGAGTGTGTGTGTGTGTGTGTGTGTGTGTGTGTGTGTGTGTG
>PVIR01025047.1:0-25270 GCA_004026965.1 Petromus typicus | reverse complement strand
CTGAAATCCATTTCAGTCAGTCGGCTGAGAGATAAAGCAATGTCACACTGTTGAAATGTTCAACTGTGTAAATATCGTGTTTTTGTTTTTATTCTGCTTAACATTTTAAAAATTCCCATTATAGTCAGAGAAGCTACCAGTTAATGGTTCCTGTGATTGTCATTTATATTTAAAAAAAAAAATACCAACATTTTCAGAGGAAGTAGTTTGGCTGCCTCTGAAAGACCTGGAGTCCCACGTGGTCTCTGTATAAATGGCAGGTGACACAGCGTGAGGAACCAGCCTGGCGAGGCCCGGCCCTCAGTGCAGTGGGGGACATCTCCATGCTCAGCAGCCTGGACGGTGTGACACGTGCTTCACAAGGCTGATGGTGGAGCTGAGTGAGTTAGCGCCTTGAAAGCTGAAAGTGTTTAAATGGGAACCACACACCCACAGCTGCTGTGCTGAGGCGGGCGACCGGGGGCCTGGTGCTGAGAGCGGGCACATCTCTGTGATCAGGCTGGAGCCCGGTGGGCGCAGTGCTCGGCTGTGGGTGGGAGCCAGGGAAAGCCAGCCACCGGGCAGGGCCTGGGGCGCTCACACCTCGGAGAGCCCCTAGACTTTGACAGTTCGTTTATTGCCTTTTCTGATATTTGGATTGTGTTGCATCCTTGTCAGACTTTTTCATATGTAAAGAGAAGCAATGTTTGTTAAAACTAATACATTTTGGCTTTAAAAGAAGTACTTGATTCTTTTCATAAATGTCAGTTGTGAACAAGTCTCCTTATTAATTACCTTGAAAGCCATAGGGCATATTTGAAATTTATTTTCCTGTGATGATATTTTAAAATGGATTTATTAAATTTAACTAGTTTCAAAAAAGCTTTAAAAAATATTTACTTCGTAACTTGCTAGTAGTTCATTTCCATTTTAGTTATTTTACTTCAAGAGAGGTATAACTATTTTAAATACTTAGCAAATTTGAAGTATCTACGTGGATGTTCATGCTGCTCCTTCTGATTCTTTTAGGTTGAGTTTTTGGAAGGCCATTTCTTTGGGGCCGCTGGAATTCCAAAATATCTTAATGGCTTGTGGCCTCTAGGTCCCCAAGGTTGGTAGCTGTGGCTGCTGCGAGTCTTTTCTTCTTCCTCCTTTTCCTTACCTTTCTCCCCCTGTGCTGTGCAGGGACTGGAGCCGAGGCAGCTCTCCCACTGAGCTACACCGAAGGCCCTATGTAAACTTCATTTGAGACGGTTATACGAAGGTGCAGAGGCTGAGCCCAGCACCTCGATGCCGGCTCCCAGCACTGCCACTCTGAAATACACCCTTTTTTCTTCCGCTTTATTTTCTGAGTGAGCCAGGCTGCCTGCCAGTGGGACTGACGGGCTGTCTGCAGTCTTTCTTCCTTCCTTTCAAGCCCCCGTACTACTACCCTTGGGAATCTAGACAGTCATGTTCCCTCCTCCCTTTAGAACTTCCTCTTCAGAAAATACCTGAGAATGATCTACTGCATAGAAGTGCAGATATATAAGAAATGACAGGAGCTCATGTCAGAGCCAAAGTAGGGATGGAGGAGTGTGGGGGAGAAGCCCTGCCGGCTCTTCTGAGTGAGATCTCGGTCTTATTTACCAAAGAACTTGCCACACTGGGTCAGGCTTTCAGCCTCTGTTTTGTTCCCTTCCAGCAGGCTAAAGGCTTCAAGTCTGCATCGAGGCTTGAAACTCGGGATCCGCTAGTCTCTTGTCCCTGCTATGGCCAGTGATGGAGACCCTTTTAGAGCTTTCAGTGACACAAGTAGCCTGCTCTGCTGCGTCTGCCACAGGTTCTCCATCTTTCATTCTAAGCCACTCACAAAGAAGTTGCTTCTTCTCCTGTGGATGGAAGTTGCCTCCAGTTTTGTGTTTCATTTCTGCGATCTATTTTTGTCTTCGCAGAGAGCCTGCAAGGGCCTTATTGCATAAGTTTGCTGGTTCAGGGAAACGCCACTGGGGAAGCACCTCCGTTCAGCCAAGTCTCTCTCACTTGGGCTGGCCGGCTTCCTGTCCGGCCGCTGCCTCCAGGTGGGAGGAAGAGGGCGAGGGCAGCTGTGGCCTCTGGAGAGGATGCCCCCCGTCTTCTGAGGCTGCTGAGAGAACCCAGGGCCTTGTGCATGTTTGCCAAGAACTCTGCCATGGAGTTATGGCCTGCCTGATTACCTTAGAGTTAGGAATGGTGACTCTTAAAGATTCAAGAGAAATGGCTGCCACACACGCTCCTCTGCGATGGTCGTGGCTGGTTGGGTGGCCCCCAGCAAGCTTCCAAGCACAGGCACAGTGAAATGGTCTGCTTCTCTGGCATTATGTGCCAAGCCGGGGTTTCGGTTCCTGGTGTGGAACACATGGTCTCCAAAAGGCAGAGCTGCTGGAGCTGCACTTCCTGGTCTGACTGCTTCCTTTTTCACCCCTGGAGTGTCAGCTGTCACTACCCCACTGCTGTCACTACCCCACTGCTGTCACAGCACAGTGCAGACTTCCTCTACCCTTCTCCAGTGGCCTTTCCAGAAGTGAGCTTGTTGGGGCGCAGTGATTTATTTTGTGTTCACTCATTTCTTTGGTGGTGTAGCCCTGGGCATTTGACCCAGGGTCTCGAGCGAGCCCAGCCAACGCTCAGCCTCTGAGCCACAGTCCCAGCTTCCCTGCTCTTGAAAAGGTTTCACTTTTTATTTGGGAACAGGGTTTTAGCAAGTGGCTCTATCTGGCTTTGGCCTCGCCAGCCTCCTGCCTCTGCCTCCCAAATCACAGGGATGTGCCATCGCATCCGGCTTTGGATTTTGGAGAGACAAAGTCATAAAGGTTGCATGTAGGAATGAGATCCTCTCCTATTCTGTACACATACACATTACATACTGTTGGTTTAATCGGATTGGTTTTCTCATTTACCTAAACGATATCTATGGTCACCACACTGGGCAATAGTGTCCATGGCTTCTGGAGAAGTAATATATTGGTGTGTAGTTTAATCATTTATCCCGCCTAGTGATTTTGCATCAGGCCCTATACAAATCAGTGTGTATGAACATGAATGTAGCTAAGTGATTGATTGTGGACCACTCTAATCGTAGCATGTGGGAGGCTGAGGCAGAAGAATCACCAACTGGTCCAGGCCAGCCTGGGCTGCACAGCAAGACCTTGTCTCAAAAAAAAAGTGAATGTATGTGATACTCAAGTGAGTTCATAAAAGTAGTAGGAGACATGGCCTCTATTTTATATATAAATATGAAATAGCATTTGATTTGCAGAAAATTTTAAAAGTGGACCAAGGCAACACAACAATAAAAAAACACTTTGTACTGGAAAAAATGGCATTTCCATGAGACTTAACACTAATGCACATTTTACAAAACAGAGGCAGATTTCTTACATTTCTTCTCCTGCCTCTTGTGGGCCCAGGAATGGGCCCCAGGGCATTCCAGGATGTGCAGAGACTTGAACAGAGCCTGTAATCTGCAGCACTGCTGGCTTCGGAGTACCCAGTCAGACCTCAAGAAAGGAGCTCTCTGCTTTAGAAGTACTTCCCAGGACTTCTTTGTGTTTACTTGTAGATGTCTGTAGTACATGATGATCTCTTTTCTCATTGGGAGTTAGTACACATACATAACATGTCTTAATGCTTTTTTAAAAATTCCACCCTCTCTTCAACCCATCTCTTTTCCATATGCAAAAGATTTATCTCTCTTTTTCTGGAGTTTATCCTTCCTTATGTCAGAGTAATACATTTATTCAGCATTTATCCATTGTGTATAAAGGACACATCTCTCTCTGGTTGTTTTTGCTTTTTTTTCTTTTCGAGACAGGGTCTCGCTTTTTGTAGTTCAGGCTGGCCTTGAGCTCAGCCTTGAACTCACAGCAATCCTCCTGCCTCTGCCTCCCAAATGCTGGGATTACAGGGGTGGGCCACCATGCCTGCCACTGACTGTGGTATATGGTTCTGATTGCTGGTGGGTGAGTCTCCACACCCTGCATTGTTTTATGTGGTTACTGGGGATCGAACCCGGGCCCTTGCACTTGCAAGGCGGACACTGGAACCACTTAGCTAAGTCCTTGGCCCAGCCTTTTTTTTTTTAGGCAGAGTCTGGCTGTGTAATTCAGGCTGGCCTCAAATTCACCGTATAGCCTAGTGTGGCCTTAATCTGGTGAGTGCACCATATTTTCTTTATCCATTCTTCTGTGAATGAACATACAAGCCACTTCCAAGATTTAGCTATTGTGAATTCTTTTGATATAAACATGGGTATGCATTGATCCCTATACTACAGTGCCTTTAACTCCTTCAGGAAGATACTTAGAAAGGGAATAGCTGGGTCAAATGAAGTTTCTTGGTGAGTTTCCAATCTGATTTACACAATGATTGTTTAAGTTACATTCCCACCAGCGATGCAGAACTACCTCTCCCGCCAGCCTCACCTGCACTTGCTGTCACTCTGGTTTATGATGGTTGTTTGTGCTGGAGTAAGATGGAATCTCATTTTTGTTGTTTCTGTATTTTCAAGACTGAGTTTTGCTATGTAACTGAAACTGGCTTTGAACTCACTATGTAGCCAAAAGCTGGCCTCAAATTCACAGTGGTCATCCTGCCTCACCCTCCAAAGTATTAGGATTATAGGCATACACCACCATGCCTGGCCCTTGTGGTTGTTCTACTTTACAATTTCTCTCATGGCCAGAGATCTCGAACATTTTCTCGTGTATCTACTATCCATTTGTATTTATTCTTCTGAGACGTTTTTGTTCGTTTCAGTTACCTATTGTTTAGTTGGGTCTTTTATTTTGGGAGGTCTAGTATTTTTGGGCTCTTTACATATTTTAGATATTAGTACTCTGTCCAAAAAAAGAGGTAACTTTTTTTCCCATTTTATAGTTTGTTTCTTCATTTTGTTGGCTAGTTTCCTTTGCTGTGTAGGTTTTGATATGCCCCACGATTGAATTTTGGTGTTATTTCTTGTGCAACTGGGGTCCTTGCCTATGCTTAAGTCTTCAAAAAGAGTTCTTAATTATTTTATCTTCCATCAGATTATTTTAATATTTAAATCTTTGATTCATTTTAATTTTCATTTGCTACATGGTGAGTTATGATTTAGATCCAGTCTTTTGTACGTGGATTGCCAGTTTTCCCATCACCATTTTTTTGGAGACAGGGTCTCACTTTGTGGTTCAGGCTGGCCCTGAGCTCAGCTCTAACTCACATCACAGCAATCCTCCTGCCTCTGCCTCCCGAGTGCTGGGATTACAGGCGTGAGCCACCACGCCCGGCACTGTGGTATGTGGTACTGGTTGCTGCTGGGTGTGAGTCTCCACGCCCAGTATTGTTATGTGGTTATCGGGGGTCAAACCCGGGCCCTTGGCGCTTGCAAGACAGGCGCCGGAACCATTGAGCTATATCCGCAGCCCCCCACCACCATTTTTTAAGAAGCTATTTTTCCTCCAGTGTAAGTTTTTGGTTGCTTTGTCAAAGATCAGTTAGCTACATGTGGCTGGAGTTGTTTCTACATGGTCTATTCTGTTCCACTGATCCACATGTCTGCTGTTTTGGCCAATGCTATACTGTCTTTGTCTCTGTAACTTTGTAATATAAATTCAAGTCTGCGTTGTGATGCTTTCTTCTTTGCTTTTGTTACCCAGAATTGCTTTTGGTATTCTAGATTTCTTCTGTTTCCACATAGACTTTAGGGTTGTTTTTGCCAGTTCCATGAGGAATACTATTAGTATTTTGAGTGGGGTTGTGTTTAATTTGTGTAACAATGTTGGGAGTAAGGCCGTTTTGACTGTATTGGTCTGCCTTAGCCAGGGACAGAGGCCATCTTTTCATTTTATGTTGTCTTCTTGGATCTCCTTTTTCAGTCTTGAGTTTTCATTATAGTGATGTTCCCCTTCTTTGGTTGGCTTAACTGTTACTTAGTTTTTCTTGAGGCCACTGTGAAAAATGTTGTTTCTTTCATTATTCAATGAATTTATTACTGATGTACAGGAATGTTATTTCTTTTTTGTATGGATTTTGTGTCCTGCTACACTACTAAATATGTTTATTAATTCTTAGAATCTTTTGGTGGAGTTTGGGGGTCTTTTATGTAGAGTATCAGATTATCTGCAGACACTGATAACTTCAGGTCCTCCTTTCCTATACATATCCTTTCTTTCTTCTTTGCTCCAGCTAATGCTTTGAGAAGTATATTGAACAGTGGCCGTAATAGTAGTGATTTTTGAGGGAACTCTTCAGCTACTCCCTCTTTTATGTGATGTCGTTATCTATCAGTTTGTCAGAAATGGTTTTTCTCAGGCTGAGATAAAGTCCTTTCATGACTGCGTTCCTCAGGGTTTTTATCGCTGCGTTGGATTTCTATTTGGACATTCTCTGTTTTCTGATGTGAGCACTCGTAGTTATAAATTTCCCTCTCAGGACTGCTTTCATTGTGTCCTATAGGTTCTGGTGTGTTGTAGTAGTATTATCATACGATTTTAGGGACGATTTTCTTCTGTGACACATTGCTTATTCAGGAGAATATTAATTTCTTTGGTTAAACCACAAGGAGCAGGTCCTGTGTCTTTCCCTACTGGAGTTTAAATTTCTCTGGGGATCTCTCTCCAGCCCATTCCAATAGGCAGCTGTCACCTGTCACTTACCCGCCACTTACCCAGTCACTGTGGGAGGGGTGACACTGAAGGCCCTGAAGTGTTTTTCAGTTGTTCTAAGTTCCACATTTAAATAACCAATCCCTTCTTGAAAGGCACCTGATGAAACACTCCAGTAACTGGCAGGCGCTTGCTACCGCTTGCAACTGGATCCCCCTCCTGCTGTTGCCTGCTTCGTGGGAGGATTCCCCTTGGGGCAAAACCCTTTATATTTCTGCAGTGCAGGAAGGCCCTATGCTGTGCTCTTCCTACCTGGAACTTCCAGCTGTGGAAACCTACCTTTCATCTGGGGATCTTGGTTCCCTTCCAGGCAGTGAGCTGCACACTGGAGAGTGCAAATGCTGCGTTGTGGATTGTTTTCACCACGTATGTGTGTGTGTGTGGCTTCTCACTTTTCTTGTGGACTCAATTCCTGGTAACCTGTTCTTTTTCTTATGAGTTATTTTTACGCAGGGTTAATATTTAAAATATATAGGCTAGGCCTGGTGGCACACACCTGTAACCCTAGCACTTGGGAGGCTGAGGAAGGGTCACAAGTTCCAGGCCAGTTTAAACTATAAAATGACCCTCTCACAAAAAAATATTTAAAATAATTAGTAAAGAATAAGCACCAACCAATTTGGAGTCACTAACAATATCTGTACGCCTCCATTTTAGCCAAGTAGCAGCTCCTACTTGAGAGGAAACTTGGGAAGGGGCCCCGTGGGAATCCACTAAAGCTGTAGCTGCTCACCAGTGTGCCCGGAAGTCGTGTTTCATTACTTCGGCCAGGATTCAGCTATACCGCCAGTAGCAGACAAAACTTCACCTTGAAAGGATAGAACCGAAAGGCAATATGGGTGCCCGAGAGACATAAGGAATGGAAGTGCTGTATCTTATTTGGAAGAAATATATTGTGCATGTTTTAAGGGTACAGATAATGTATTCAAGTAATCAGGAACCTTAATATATCAGGGTAATTTGGATGTGTTGTAGGCCATGGACTTTAGGTCAAGAGTGAACTTTAGAGTACTTTTTAAAACAGTCTCCTCACTGGGCAGTCTCCTCCCAATGGGCAGTGTTTCTCAGTGGCAACGCGGAGTCTTGAAAGCAGGCCTCGGGTCTTGAGCTCTTTCCTGAGGACCTCAGGATTTCTTCAGTCAGTGGAGGCAAGGTCCATGAACTGGCTTCGCCAAAGCAAAAGACAAAACAGGGCAAAACAGAAAAAAAAAACAACACCAAAAGTTAGAACAGGTGTGTGAAGTACGGGTTTGTGAGCAGCAGGGTTCTGGCACCTAAAAGATACTCCTTGGTGAGACACGAACCCCTTTCTGTTGGGAGCTATCACGGTAGCAGTCCACGCAGCAAATCAGGTAGCCACGAGCAGGTGTCGATCCGGCTCTTCCCCGCTCTGAAGTCTGAGACCACGCACTTAAGTTCTGCTCCTCTGCGTCCTGGGCGTTCGGTGACCGCCAGCCTGAACCTCTGGGGCGGCACTGGCCCGGGACCTGCCCCTCCGCCCGCTGGAAGTCGGGGGAGGGACTCTCCGAGCCGCCTCTTGGGGAAAGCGCGGCCGCAGCGCTCCGGAAGAGTGGAGCGGCAGCGAGCGGGCGGAGGGGCCCGCGGGCCTCACTGCAGCGGAAGGCGGGGCGGGGAGCCGCGCTGCCCGCCTCGAGGGTCGCCTCGGCCGGGGTCCCGGTTCACGGCCCTCATCGCGCCTTCGCGCATGCGCCGGCGCCTTCCCCCGCGGCGCCCTTTCTCCGAACAAAACTAGCGCGGAGCCGCAAAACTCCGCAATTTGCGTAGACTCGAGCTTCCTACGGCTCCGACACTCCGAGCGGCGTCCGCGAGGGGTGCCGCTTCCCTGCACGGGCGGCGCTTCCGGAGCGCGCGGCGCGTACGCCTGTCGCGTAGCGCCCATAGGCGGACGGGCTGCGCCTGCGCAGAGTACTCCGCCCGTCCGGTACGCCGCTAGCGTAGCGGGGCGAGAGACGCGCGCACCTGCGCGACGCAGTTGGCGCAGTGGGCGTTGGAGAATCCACGACTTGGTGCAGCCGGGTTTGGTACCGAGCGGAGAGGAGATGCACACGGCACTCGAGTGTGAGGTAACTATAAAACCCCGATTTGTTTACATTCCCTCCCCCAGAACCGGCCCCGTGCGCCGCGGAGCCTGCGAGGCCCGGGACGCGGCGGCAGGCGGGCGAGGCCGGCGGCCGGGGCGGGTCCCGCGGGGTGGCGCGGGGCTGCGGCGGGCCGGGCGGGCGGCGGGGACGGCTCGGCCCTCGCCCCGCGGCTCCGGAGGGTCCGGCGGCGACGTCCGCGACCCCGCCGGCGCCCGAGCCGCGGCCGGTCCCGCCGGCCGGGCGCGGCCTTTGTTCCTGGGAGCTCGGCGGCCCCGGCGGCGCGGAGCGGGGACCCGGCCTCGCCCGGACCGGCGCCCCGGCCCGATTCGCGGGCGCGCGCGGCCGTGACGTTGAGGTCGCCCGGCCGGCGGCTCACGTGGGCCCGCGCGCGTCCCGGGGGCGGCACGTGGCGGGCGCGGGCCGAGCCGTCCACGCGAGACCGAGGCCCGGCGGCGGGTCCGGGCCGGAGGCCGGCCGCGGAGGGTCCGGGCGCGGGCGCCGCCTCCTGCCGCCTCGCCCCTCCTCGGTTTCCTCCCTTTCCAATTTATCCTTTTCTATTATGGTTTATATCGGGCCGAGTCTGGCGCAATCCGGCGTACGACGGTTGAGGTTTTGTGGGGTCTTTTGGATGTGTACTAAGTTGTATACACAGTTGAGAAGACCCAAGTCGTACGGTGGGAAAACTACCGAGATTTAGAATTTAATTTTATTGCTGTAGAAAACCTTCACAGCAGACCTCGGGATTTTTTTTACCTTGGAGCCGCTGTTCTCCAGATTCAACGACGACCACTTTGCTAGGAGTCCGTTTTTTTCCTAGAGCATGGCATTCCATGTCGGAAAACCCTCATCTTTTCGGCCCTAAACGTTTTATCAGGGACGGAGACGTGTATACAGTATCAGAGATAAAAGCGATGCTGAAAAAGGAACGGATATGCGGGCCAGCATTTTTTAAAAAATCTTTTTTGGTTTTAAATAACGCTCAGATGGTTTGAAATACTGGCAGACATGTAGAGTAACAGCAGAAACCCGTGAAGCAATAACCCGTGCTTTGGTAAAGCATTGAATTCCAGTGGTAGTGGCTATGATGACTAATTGCAAAGGGCTGTAAATGGTCTTGAAAGAATTCCAGAGATTTTTTTCTAGGTATTCCATATTATACTTTTTGCCTAGATCTGACAATATCAAAGGAATAACTAAATTGTGGTGACTAACATGATACCCCTTTTTCTCTATCCATATTCACAAACCTGAGATCTGCCGACAGATCGCTGTGCAAGACCTTGGTGCCACTTACCAAGACAGGTTGGGATCGCTTGTGAGACCGGAGCCTGTCAAACAAGGGGTCACACTTGGATTCACTCCACCTGTTAGTACCCAGAACATTTTGGAGTGTTTGGGATTTTCATTTCGATGTGCTCAGCTTGTACTGACGTTAGATTTCCATTTACCTAGCAAAAGCCAGCATAGTTCTTTTACCGTGTCTCCTGGGCACCAGTTTTGAATAACTTGGAAGTGGTCTCAGGTGTAGAATGCAGGTACTGTCCTAGAGGATGTGTCCATTTAAAAAATTTTCTAATGTGATTTATGGAAAAATAGGATATAGCAAGAAAAATTACTCAGCAGCTTGCTTTTTAAAAGTTTTTCATGGTACTGGGGATTGACGCAGGAAGTGCCGAGCTCCATCTTCAGCCCTTTGGATTTTGTTCAGCTGCCAGGCTGGCCTCTGATTTTAATACTCCTGCCTCGGTGCCACTCATTCCCCCCATTTGTTTTATTATTGTTATTATTACTTTTTTTTTGAGACAGGGTCTCACTTTGTGGTTTAGGCTGGCCCTGAGCTCAGCCTCCAACTCACATCACAGCAATCCTCCTGCCTCTGCCTCCCCAGTGCTGGGATTACAGGCGTGACCCACCACGCCTGGCACTGTGGTATGTGATGCTGATTGCTGCTGGGTATGAGTCACACCCAGTATGGTATGTGGTTACCAGGGATCAATCCGGGCCCTTGCGCTTGCAAGAGAGGTGCCAGAACGATTGAGCTAAATCCCCGGCCTTCCCCATTTGTTTTAAGTAAAAAGAAATGTATTTGTCAGTATTACCTTGTCTTGTACCTCTCTTCCACTCTAAGTATTGGCCAAGTATTAAAGAATGAGTAGCTTTGGAGTGGCATTGAAGATTCAAACTCTGAGTCTGCTAGTAACCCTTTGGGACCTTAAGCAAGTCGCTTTATTTCAGCTTTTTGTCCATGAGCTTGAGTTGACTGTGACCACTGAGTGAGATAACAGAGGACTGCAAGTACAGTATTCAGTCATCGGACTTTTTTATATATATTTCATCTGTTGTACAATACTTTTTCTTTTCTCCTCACAGTTTTGTTGCACCCAGAATAAGGTTTGCTAGTTTCTGCTGGCTTCTCGAAGAGGAAACAGTTGTCTTTTTTGGGGGAGGGGAGGGTTACTCATAAGTAAGCACAGTTTTGTTCTCTTTCTTGCACTTTCTGTTCTGGCATTACCTGCCTTTCTTCCCCTGCCAACTGACTATCTCGACGGGGACATTCTCCTCAGTTTTTGTCATAGTGCTCATGATGCATTAAAGGAATTTTCAAAGTGTGTTTGTGTAGCTCTTTAATCAAGTTTTAAAATGTTAATTGGTTAAGAAAAAAACCTTTAGTTTAGCGTTAAGAAAAACTTTGGTAAAAATGTCAGCCCTTACCTATATAGGGCCCATCTTAAAAATAAAAAGTAGTATTCCTAAATTAGACACAAAAGTAGTAAGAAATGGGTGAGATATAACCAGTCAAAACAAAGCTATTCTTTTTCGTTGGTACCAGGGACTGAACTCGTGACCTTGAGCTTGCGAGGAACCACTGATCTAAATGCTAGGCAAAGCTAAATTTTAAAATCACAAATTTGAACCACTGATCTAAATCCTAGGCGAAGCTAAATTTTAAAATTACAAATTTAATCCCGTCTTCTTTCGTTACAGTATTTTTCCTGATGAAAATTACATAGTAGTGAGGTTGTGGGGATAGTTCAGTGATTCAGGTTGTATAGCCCGGTTTCCTTTCCCAGCACAAGGATGGATGTGTTTACCTTTCTTGTCTATAGCTACACAGAAGCTCAAAGTTTGCCCCTAGACAGCCACTCTAATCCTCAGCAGTTTGCTGCTGCCCCCTAGTGTTTAGTTGCTCCGGAGTTTTCTTGAGATTTCCTCACCTGCGCCTGCTCCGGATAGGTAAATTACCGGCTGAGTCTACGCACAGCATATCCAGTCAGCCTTTGGGGTCCCTTCATCAGATAACAGTGGCAAGTTACATGGACACGGTCCTTCTGAGTTGATTAATTTTTATTGTTTTTTGCCATTAGTTTTCCAAATAAGGACAAATTCAGAGTGGAGGCAGAACTGTATAATGTTACCAAGTTACTTTGCAAAAGTATATAGGTTTTTCCAAAAACACTTTAAAAGGGTATCTTCGAAGTTAACTTTTTTATATGAATAATGACCCTTTAATTTGGGCTACTTGTCTTAGAAAAGACAGAAAAATCTGCTTTTGGCTTAATTTAGTTCCATATAACTATATTGTTTCAGCTGCATTAAGAATAAAGTTTGAAAATGTCAAATTTACATGGCAAGCTTTTAAGTTTAGTTTGAGCTATGATTTATTGATTTTTGAAAAAGAATTTCAAGGTTCTTTCATAACTATAGAATTTCCTGTGGTTATTTTTGTAAATACTAAGGCTTCAGTTTACACAAGTAATTAGTATTCCAATCTCTTTTTCCCTAATTATTTTCTGTCCATATGTTCTGTGGGTGGACCCCTCAAAGACTTTTAGTTTTTCTGGAATAATCAAATACATTCTCAAACAATAAAAACTTACTGAAATATTTTAAAATGTGTTTAGTAGGTGGTGAAGCAATTTACAGTAGCAGTGCTGAAATTATTTGCAGCACACTTAATATCAAAAATGTAAAAACAGTACAGTAATTGTCATATCACACGAATAAGTGTAAAGTAGAATTTTTCTCTTGTCAGAACATTAGGCTGTTAGACTGTCTAGATACAAAGTTGGATATTTAATTAAAAAAAATTTTTTTAAAGGTTTTTTGAGACAGGATCTCGCTTTGTGGTTCAGGCTGGCCCTGAGCTCAGCCTCAAACTCACATCACAGCAATCCTCCTGCCTCAGCCTCCCGAGTGCTGGGATTACAGGCGTGAGCCACCATGCCCGGCACTGTGGTATGTGGTACTGATTGCTGCTGGTGTGAGTCTCCACGCCCAGTATTGTTATGTGGTTACCAAGGATCGAACCCGGGTCCTTGCGCTTGCAAGACAGGCGCCGGAACCACTGAGCTATATCCCCGGCCCTATTTAATAAATTTTTATTAAAGGCTGTCAGAGTAAGATGCTAATGGTGGTTACAGGTTTGTGCTTGTATAAGTATAAAGTCTACATAAAATCGCATTTATCTTTATAATTTAAACAATCTAAAAGTAAACAAGATTTTATAATTCTGTAAGTACTTTGTGATTACTCACTTTTAAGATGTTTTCTTGCTGAAAGAAGAAAGTATCAGAGGATACTAGTGCCTCTGTTAGTATTTCTTTTTTTTTTTTTTTTTGAGACAGGATCTCACTTTGCAGTTCAGGCTGGCCCTGAGCTTACTATGTAACCCAGGCAAGCCTCGAACCCACAGCAATCCTCCTGTCTCTGCCTCCAGAGTGCTGGGATTACAGATGTGAGCCACCTTGCCCAGCACTGTGGTAATGTGGTACTGATTGCTGGGGGGTATGAGTCACCATGCCTGGCATTGTTGTATACATAGTTGGATGTGGTTACAGGGGATCGAACCCAGAACCTTGCACTTACAAGGCAGGCCCTAGAACCACTGAGTTAAACTCCTGGCCCCTATTTCTCTGTCTGTCTGTCTGTCTTTCTTCTCTCGCTCTTTCTTTCTTTCTTCCCACCAGGGATTGAACTCAGGCCCTAATGCTTCCAAGGTAGGTGTAGTACCACTTGAGCTAAATCCCCAGCCCATGATACTATTTCTGACAGGCATAATTTCATCCTTGATTTGCACCCTTCTTTTGGAGATGACCTACCCCAGTCAGAAAAGATTTTAGGGATGAGAAGAGGGAAGTAGAATATTGTAGTAAGTTACCTGATGTTGCTATAGTGAGATTTAAGTCATGGGTCAGCAAACTGTGTCCCATCGGACAAATCAACTCTGTGAGTTAATTACTGGGCAGTGGCATCTTCAGTGGGGTACGCATTGCCCATAGCTGCTTCTGTGCTACACTGTACAGAGTGAGCAAGTTGGAGAGCCCACAGGCCCACAGACTTCTCAGTTTTGCCAACCCTTGGGGTCTACCTCTTAATCTCCCATCATTATTCTGCATGTTACTTTAGCTTAACTTTCTTCTGGAACTGTAGAGGTGCATCGATGGTACATGTGCCACAGCTGTTTGTATCCTTGAAAGTTCTAAAAGATTCACTATCACAATTCTGCAACCTGTGTGAAATACTTGAGTAGCAGAGCAGTCAGTGAGTTCATATATGCGAGTTCTTAGATGTTGTTACCCTTACTATCAAAGCTTTCCTCTTTCCCCTTTCCACTTCCCTTCTGCTGGAAAAATAGCAGCATTGTTGTGTTTAAAGTTGGAATGTGCGGCCCAAGGCCATAGGCCTGACACTCTGCTGAACTACTTCTGTTACTTCTCAGATAGCCTGGCTCACAGTTTTCTCTAATGGAAAAGCTGGTTGTGTCTTCCTTGTAAATTCTTCAGAGTAGGAAATATATTGTTAATTTATTAGTACATGGTTACAGGACATGAAGTTCACATTAATCTTACAGAGTAGGTACTTAATATACTTTGATATTTTTTTCACTGCCCTTTCCATCCCCACACACCTCCTTCCCTCTGTCTCTAGGATCCTGTTTCTGCATTTTCTTTTTAATTGAGTTTGTTGGTACATTTTAAGCATACATTATTTTCACATTTACTATTGAGAATTTATACTTGTACATGATATATGATTTTATTTTTTCCCATTCTCCTACCCTCCAGACCCTCCACCCCCCTGTATATGTAATCTTTGTATTTTTTCCTTTTTACCTTCGTATAGTTTCTTTCCCTTCTTTGTTTTCCTCTGCTCATCACCCCCAGGTTCCTTCCTCTTTAGAATATTTTCTATCTATTTCACAATACCTGTTACACATTTTGGACCTCGTTTATACTTTCATTTTCTCACTGTTATTAGAGAAATGATACGGTATTTACACAAATGTATCCTGTTTATTTTACTTGTGAATGTGGCCTCAGTGTGCATCATTTATTATTATTTTTTTAGGTTTTTTGCAACAGGTTCTCGCTTTGTTCAGGCTGGCCCTGAGCTCAGCCTCAAACACATCACAGCAATCTTCCTGCCTCTGCCTCCCGAGTGCTGGGATTACAGGCGTGAGCCACCATGCCCGGCACTGTGGTATGTGGTGCTGATTGCTGCTGGGATGAGTCTCCACGCTCAGTATGGTGTGTGGTTACCGGGGATCGAACCCGGGTCCTTGCGCTTGCAACACAGGCGCCGGAACCACTGAGCTAAATCCCCGGCCAGTGTGCATCCATTTAGCTATCAATGTCTGTAATTTATCGTTTTTTATGGTGGAGTAATACTCTATTTTATAAAAACTGCATCTTTTACTTTGCTTATGTGTGAAGTATAGTTACACTATGTTATAAAGGAACAGCTTTGATGAAGGAGATGATGGAGAATTGGTTTACAGTAGAGATGAAATAATATGTGATGTGTTACATGACAAAATGGAAGTGACATGTAATATCAGGAACTAGTCACAGCAGCATTATATATAAAATTGCATGTAACAATCATGCCTTACAGTACATGTAATATAATACACATTGTATGATCGAAAAATACAATGAACACTGAACATGTTGGGCTGTTCAATTTTAATTTAAACACCAAAGTTGCATTGACCTTAATCCTCTTCAGAATGCTCCTTTCGCTTTGAACAGGTATCTCTTTCTTCTTGCCACTTTCTGAAACAGCTTTGGAAGTCTTTTGTGTCTGTAGTTGTGCTCATGGCTACCTGGATGTCATGAACCAGTTCAGAATGTTTACCTTTTGTGATCATTTTGACTTGAAGAGAGCCAGAAGTCACACAGTGCCACACGCAAGGAGAAGCTGGTAAGGACAAACTGATGTTTCTCTTTCTTTCGGGTAGCACCAGAACTCCTCAGCAAGTGGCAAAAATCTAAGGGTGTTTGCAGTGAGAAAGAATATTTTGAGAAGGATTAATGGCAGTATGTCATTTAGTGTAATATTTTTAAAATGTAAGCATTCACCATTTACCTTAATCATCTTTCATATATGTACTACAAAGCGAGGAAATGATATTTTCTATTCCCATGAACTTTTTTTTTTTTTAGGTTTTTTTTGAGACAGGGTCTCGCTTTGTGGTTCAGGCTGGCCCTCAGCTCAGCCTCAAACTCACATCACAGCAATCCTCCTGCCTCTGCCTCCCGAGTGCTGGGATTACAGGCGTGAGCCACCACACCTGGCACTGTGGTATGTGGTACTGGTTGCTGCTGGGTGTGGGTCTCCACACCCAGTATTGTTATGTGGTTACCGGGGAATCAAACCCGGGCCCTTGCGCTTGCAAGACAGGCGCCGGAACCACTGAGCTAACTCCCTGGCCCTCCCATGAACTTTTTAAGAGTAGAATATCACTTTTTAACTTTAATGTTAAGATATACTTTTTTTGTTGCTTTTTAAATATTAATTTTAAATAAGATGTTCCACTTTTCTCAAAGTGAATAATTCAAGTAATATAAATGGTGTAAATTCAAAGTTTACTTTCAAGAAAATAATCGTGTCAATTTTTTAAAATGTAAGGAAATCAGAAAGATGCTAAAAGTCAAATCAATGAAAGATACTAAGGAAAATACTCTGTAAGTTCACTGTAAATATAGTTTTGTATGACTTATAAAAAAGAGCTCCTAAAGCTTTTCCTGTGAGTCATTGTCTATAAACAAGTATTCAGAGTATTTTAAAGTCTAAAACAAAAAGTTTTGTGGTTAAGTAACAATTGTAAAAATGTTGGATGTTAGATTAGTCCAATAAGAGTTTTTTAAGAAAAGGAAATGGATGTTAGAAATCTTAGTTCTTTGAAGATTACGGTATTTTAACTTATACTTTAAAAAGCCATTAAGGGAGAAAAGAAGCTTAAATTTAGAAATCCAAAAAATATAAAACAGATTATACTGAATACATGTTCAGTATATATGAGTGTGTGTGTGTGTGTGTGTGTGTGTGTGTGTGTATACACACATATACATATACGTACATATACACATATTGACAGTGAAAATGTTAACAGTCAAAACACAGGCAGGCCAATGGCACTGAGAGATGCAGATACTGTGACCACATTGTCATATGAAGCTCACGTTTTCATAGAAATATTCAGACAAGAAGGACAGTTTTTAAAATACAGACTAGAAAGGTAGCATCATGTACTACTTGTGACGAGCGCTCTGGTCGTACTGCCCGTGGCAAAGCCATGCTTATCCTCCAGAAAACAATCTGGATGATAAATATAGTGAAACCTAAAAAGTCAAAACTGTTGTAATCATTCTTCACATTTTCTACTTAAGTAACCAAAAGCAATGGCATAAATTAGGATTAAAATGTTTGCATATTATGATTAAAACTATAAACAAATGTATGAATATTTTGGACTACGGTAAGTGGTTTACTCTCACATATGGTGTGGTTTTCATTGGTTAAACATTTTTAAAAATCTGTAATTATTAGGTTCTTTTTTCACTCAGACTCTGCATGTGAATATAAAGACTCAAATAGTTCTGTGAGGTTTTTCAAGGACAAGAAAAAGCCGGTTGCCATGCTTTCTAGAAGGCTCCGTCCTTTCCTCGGCTGGTTCTCTCATGACCCTGATTCCAGGTAGCACATTCCTTACTCAGGGTGACTTACTGTGAGGCATTGTCTGTTGAATGAAGGTCATTGTAGTTCTCTTCCCATGTCTTTGCATGCCTTCTCATTTCCTGTTCTGCAGTTTCTCAGTTTATTTTGTCTAGAACATTATTTTATATTATCTTTCTGGGCTGTAAATGTCAACTTGTAACTGATTCATTGTAGTAAACTGTTTCTTTTCCTGGAATGCTTTTTCTCTGGCAGTAATAATTTTCTTACATTTTTCCTTTTTAATTTTTCTGTGTATTTATATATGTACCAGAATCTTACAAGAATCTCTGTTATGGAATACAATTCTATAAGAAGGGAATATAGTTAAGATACCAGGTTCAGGAATTCACAGTTTTCTTATGTATTAGATATTGTTAAATTTGGTAATAAAGTTGTTTTGGGGTTAGTAATTGAAATTGATAGTCTACTTGTTAACATGAAGTAGTGTGGACATTTGGATTGCATTTTTATAAGAGCTGCTAAATGGCTGAACTCTGTCATCTCACTTTGTTGAACAATTACAGGGCCCATGGTGGCTCAAAATAATTGCAAGGACAGCTATAATTAATTGGGCAGAAAGCTCCCCTGTGGGGAAGCAGTAGCCTCTGTTGTCAGCAGCATTAAAAAATGGTAGTGTTACATAAAAATAAAATTGCCCTGGAGATTCCATGATCATTGCCCAGAACCTCCTAACCTCAGAAGGGTCGTTTTAACTGGCAACTCCTGTGAATGTCAAGCTACTGCAAAGTCAAAGATTGGTAACAGTGACACCTGCAAAAAAAAGACACAGGGACAAGTGCAGGTGGGCTCAGTGGTGAGGATTTGAGGCAGTGCAGTAGCTGTTCTGAAAGACAGCAGCAGTCACAGTGGGACTATGCGGTGTTACAGCAGTCTCAGGGCATGTCTAATGTTAATTGAACTTTTCATAGTGGAGACTTGTTCTTTGAAGAACAGTCTGGTATTTGAAGGGATTAAGGGAGGGAGAAAATATTGGGAAAGGTATTTAGAAATTATGGTATGCCTTTTTAAAAAGTGAATGAGATGTGTCAGCCTTGGTTAATAAGCTACAGGTGTACAAGGCTGATCACTTCCTATGAGGACAGTGGTAGAGCTTTCAGAAAGATAAGTTTTTCACAGATGAATTACTGGGACAAAAGTAATTTTAGAAGCCCAGTTCCTTGGGTGGCATAGGATTGAAAGCCTAACTGTCTTCCTTTAGGTTTATTCCTTTTTGGGGTGGGGGGCAAGGTCTCCCTTTGTAGTTCAGGCCGGCCCTGAGCTCATTTGTGTAGCACAGGCTGGCCTCAGACTTGCAGCAATCCTCCTGCCTCTGCCTCCTGAGTGCTGGGTTTACAGATGGGGTCTACCACCCCCGGCTTTGTTCCTGTTTCTTGCATTGTCCCTATCTTATGTGCCTTTCGTCTATTAATAATGCCACTGGAAGAGGAGGGAGAACCTTTTCTGTTATTTGATTTCTTTTATAACTTTGTTAGGTTTTTGGAGCTGCAGATGCTACACGGTTGTAAGGCAGTCTGTGCCTGAGGGTCTGTGATGTGAGAGTCAGACAGTGTAAAGACCCTGAAGACTTGCTGACCAGGTCCAGTGTCCCTGCAACATTTCAGTGTGTTCCTTTAGGTAAATAGTGATGCTCTGAATGTTATTTTCATTTATTTGGACAGGATTACTTTTTAGTTACTAAATGAGAACAAAAAAACTGTAAGATCTTTTCTTGCATGACTGGTATTGGCAAACAGATTTTTTTATAAATTCAGCTTTAAACACAAGTTTAAAGTTTAAAGTTTAAAGTTTCTTTAGCTATTATGTCTTAAACATAATACAGTAAACACTAGTCCTCCTGACTCTCACATCACTGTTTCTAGAACAGATATAAAAAGTTTGAAGGCCTGGCAGCGCGTCCAGGTCTCACGCAGTGTCGTCACTGCCTGTGTGTGCGTACACAGAACCGGCTGGTGAGTTTGTCCGCCCTGGTCTCATGGGGCCAGTCTAAAGGCATTGTGACTCCTCGGTGTTTTCTTTGTGTTGGCTACAGGGTGCAGAGAAGCATGTTTGTGATGTCGGTATGTTTGTCTTCATTTGTCTTATTTTCCTCTTTGAAAAGTATTGGCAGTGACTGTATCTGAGCACAATTTCATATTGTGTGATTGGGCAGTAATGAGTGAAAGCAGAACATGTTTCTTTTCTAAAGGGAAAGAAAGAATCAACTGTTTTGTGTTGTGAGGTTTGTTACAGCTTATTGAGCACTTTCAATAATAACTTTCTATCTAATACCTTTCTTAGGGTCTTATTTGTAATGTGACTTATTTAAAGCCTTTTGTTTAAGTTGCTGCTTTGGGTTAACAGTATGTTTCAGGAGACTGAATCTTTTTCCTAGTCCATGTGGTTAGCCAATCATAGCAGGGGCCTGACTGGAGAAACCCTGTGGAGAAGGCCCAGGTGAGAGCGGAGTGAGAAGCGACCCCCGCTGTGTGCTGTGGAGAGGAGACTGGCAGTGCGTGGCTGCAGAGCTGTCGTCGTGCCGTTAGAGACTGAATCCCAGACCTCAGCATCTGTCTTTTTAAAACTTGACTTTATTGGTTCGTTTTATACATCCAGTGTGATCACATTTAACATTGAGAACTTGTCCCTGTACATGACGTGGTTCTCAATTGCCCCTTCCCACTGCCCTCCCTACAACTCCGCCTCCTATATACATGAGTTTCGTTTCCTTTTCTTTTCTGTCAAGTTTTTTCTTTCCCTTTTTAACTTTCCCTTTTACCCAGCTTTTCCCTTTCCTTCTTGCATATTTTCTTCATATTTCACATTACCTATCATACATTTACACCTATGGCTTTTCATACTAGAGAACAGATAAAATATTTACACATCTGTGTCCTATTTATTTCACTTATGAGTATGCCCTTGAGATACATCTGTGTGAGCATAAATGACTCAGATTTATCATTCTTTATGACTGAGTAATATTCTATTCTATACATTTGTCTTTATTTTAAAAAGTTTGGCACACACACTCCTCTGCACAACTGCAATGGAGAGTTGGTAAGTAAGACCTGTTACTGAGTTAACGAAAGTTATAAACCTTTTAGTAGCTTTGAAAGGCATTTCAGTACGTAAATGTCTGGTAAAGGCACCCCACCCAGTGTCTTTATTAATCTCTGGTTAAGTTTTGTATTCCTACATATCAGAGCAGATGCAGTAAAATCATAGGTAGCTTTCTGTACAGTGTGGTTCCAGATCCTTTCAAATGAAAGGTGGAAAAGCAGGTATGTGAGTAGTTCTTCAGAGATTTAGTGAGACATGTAGCTTTGTACGTAAATGTGTCGAATCCAGTAAAGATGAATTTGATGTGCTACTGATTGGTTTGATACCTTAAACATGAATATTTATAGTCTGTATATTTTTTAAGTTAGTCCAATGAGACAAACATTGAATTATACCCAGTTTCACTAGCAAACATCTACTGTTTTCATTGGAACAAATTTCAGTGAGAAAGATAAGATTGTCAGAACCATGCTTCCCTGTTTATTTCTTTATTGGGCTTTGCATTCTAGGCTGACCATGAGTTAGTAGATGAGATAGCTGATGTGGTAGGTACTGGAGAGCCTGCCCTGAAGCAGTGGAGGGTTTCACTTACTGAGAAGTCATTACTGTCCAACTTTTAACCCGTGAAAAATTGTATGGTATCGGTGAAACCAAATCGGTGTGTTGTGGTAAGTCTTCCCACTTTCTCCTCAAGGCTTGGTAAACTGGATGCTTCTGATCTGGAGCTGGCCAGAACACAGTAGTGTTCTTTCAAAACACTGGTGTAAAGGGACTTTCCCCCTCAGTTTTGTACTTTTTGTAATTTAAGTGAAATATAATACCATATCTAATAATCGAACTGTAAATTGATATATTGGTTTCCAAAGCAGTTTTGTGTACATTAGTTCAACTGGTAGGTGTGGTCACAACTCTGGGATGAGCTAGCTAAGAAAATTTTTGTTCTGGCATATAGTATTATATAAAAATAACACATTTGGGGCTGGGGATTTAGCTCAATTGATACTGTGCTTAGCTTAAAAGCACAGGGACACAAGTTTGATCCCTAGTCCTCCCGAAAAAGAAGAACAAAAACAAAAAACATTTCATGGCAACATTAGAAATAGGAATGGGGGCCGGGTATTTAGTTCAGTGGTTCCAGCGCCTGTCTTGCAAGCTCAAGGACCCGGGTTCGATCTTCGGTAACCCCATACAGTACTGGGTGTGGAGACTCATGCCCAGCACTCAGGGAGGCAGAGGCAGGAGGATTGCTGTGATGTGAGTTTGAGACTGAGCTCAGGGCCAACCTGAACTACAAAGTGAGACCCTGTCTCAAAAAACCTTTAAAAAAAAAAAAAAGAAAAAGAAATAGGAATGAAATCTAAGTTACATTACTACTAATGTTACTTTTAATCGCATTTAGTGCAGAAAATAAGAAAACATATGTAATCCTTTAGCACATTAAAAATACGTATACCATTTTATTTGGTTCTCTTAGTTGTTGCAAAATATAGTAGCCCATTATTTGTTGGTAATAATAAGAGTTAAAGAGGTTGTGACTTGCCCAAGGACTCATAATTAATAAGCGACAGTTCAAACTCTGATAGACCTTGAGCTCCTTGACTAATACTGTATTTCATATTGATGCACATGGTCTCATTGCCTGTTTACACATAGTCTGCCCTTCCTGGTGTTGAGTCACAGAAGGAAACTACATGGTTAGGAATTAAATTCCTGTTAGGATAAAGATCACCAAAGCCCTTTACTGATAGAAATACCAGGTCTGTTTGTGCAGTTGAAGACAGAGATATAACCTGTTTTATTTAAAGAGGTCTTGTAATGGAACCTTTAAAAAGGAAATCCTTTATAGAACTAGGAAACTGTACATCCGTTTATTAAGTAAGTTGTCACATTAATTTAAAGCATGGTTACTTACATAATGTCAATTGAGTGATTTCTCTGAATTTTTGCCTCAGTGACCTTCAAAGTACTAGGTGGGACCATTGAAAAGACTGGTTTTAAGACTGCTGAGCAATTTATAGTATTTAAAAATGATTATTTGCATATTATGTGTATATATGTCAGAATTGCAATACAAGTATTAACTTGTGATTGTTACATTTGGTCTTCTTTTCTTCTCAGTTCTCTTTCCAGAGTAAAATCGTTGTAATTTCTTTGACATGAAATGAGTTGAATAGATTACACACCAGGTACATACTAAGTCAAATGTCCTTTACAGTAACAAGAGGTTGGAATATTCTGGTATTTACTGGTTGTTCTTCCTATTTTGTCCAGCAGTCATGTTGGTGAGTAATCACCCGGTATTCACAACCACCTTTTTATGGGTTGGGTGGTAAGAGCCAATTTCCTTTGCTTTAAGAAGCTTTTGTAGCATATTTTAGGGCAATTCCTGGTTAGCATGGTTTGGTCCATTAGTGTTCTGGCATGAACAGGGACGAATATGTAAGTGTAGGCGGAAGAGTCCTGAACTTGGGGGGTCCAGGATGCCAGTCTTGACACCTCTGAGCCTTGGGTTGTATTCGTGCACTCCAGATTCCTTCCACATAGAGTAAGACTACTTAGCTAATATCCTTAAAGCTATTTTCATTTTAAATTGTCTGTCTTTCTGTTATGTTCATGTGTATAAAGTAAGTTATTTTTCTTGACAGAATATGGGAGAATTTATTGTGTTAGCTATTACACAAAGTATTTAATTTTATTCATTTACAATTTCTTTTTTCTTTTTTCTTTTTCTTTGAGACAAGGTCTTGCTATGTAGTTTAGGCTGCCTTGAATTCACCATCTAGTCCAGGCTGGTTTAGAACTCACAACAATCTTTGTACTTCAGCCTGGTGACTGCTGGGATTACAGGTGTGCACCACCATGCCTAGCTGTTTAAAATTTAAAAATTATAACTTGAAATTTTTTACAGTTGAAACTACAACAAAAAACCTGTGGAGATTATCAACCCTAATTCCGTCTTTGTTAATTGATAAATAAAAATTGTACCATTGTGGGGTTTTTAAAAATTTATTTTTTGAGACTTGCTTTGTAGTTCAGGCTGGCCCTGAAATTGCTGTGTAGCCCAGGCTAGCCTCGAGCTCAGCAGGCCTCCTGCCTCTGCTTGTTGAGTGCTGGGATTACAGGCGTGAGCCACCATGCTCAGCATTTGTGCCATTGTGTTTTGCAGTATGCATTTATCACAGAATAACTAACTCAAGTTATGGACTTAAGAATTACTTCACCTTTTTTGTAAATGATGACAACACCTAAGATATGGTACACTTCATGAATTTGTATGCTATATGGAGTCTGAGACTATAGAGACTATATTCTCGATAGTTTGAGTTTTAGTATATGTGCTGTTGAAATGAGAGCCCTAATTTCTTTCATTTTTAGGATCTAGTTAACGTTTCTCTAGAGGATACCCACATACTTGGTGAAACAAAGTCTCTTGGTTACCATTAATACTATTATTTTTAAGAGTACATGTTAAAAATTGATAATATTCAATAAGATCTCTAATGATATCATTGTCAGTCTTTTGAATTTGAAAATGTATTGGGAAAGTTAATATTGGGAAAATAAAGGGGTAGGAAACTAAACGTATTTATTACTGAATCTTTTATTTCAATGTAATAAGTTAAAAAATTCATCTTTGAGTATTAAGTATGTTCCGAGAACAGGGGTGGCAAAGCTGTGGGAAAAGTGCCACAGCAGGCCGTTTACTGCCGCCACTGCTCTAGAACCTCCACATTACTGGTTGAATGTTGAAAAATGTATTCTCCTTTAAAAATTAACAGTTAACTTTTGCTTGAACTGTCACACACACCTAAGACAAGTATACAGATGTTACGTGTGAAGTTCAGCCATTTTGCTGGAGGGAGGCACAGCAACCCACGTTCCTCCCAGTCACTCACTACTGAAGTATAAAAACTATCCTTACTTTTTAGCCGTAATCTTTATGTTAAAAACATGACAACATAGGGCCGGGATTTAGCTCAGTGGTTCTGGCATCTGCCTGGTAAGTTCAAGGTCCCGAGTTTGATCCCCGGTATCCACACACCACAGTGTGGGGCATAGTGACTTATGCCCGCTGGCAGTCAGTACCAGTAACCACATACCACAGTGCTGGGCTTGGTGGCTGAAGCTTGAACTCCCAGCACTCGGGAAGCAGAGGCAGAGGCAGGAGGACTGCTGTGGGTTTGAGGCTCACCTGGGCTACATAGTGAGCTCAGGACCAGCCTGAATCACAAAGCAAGACCCTGTCTCAAAAACAAAACAACAGTGGGCCGGGGAGTTAGCTCAGTGGTTCCGGCGCCTGTCTTGCAAGCACAAGGGCCTGGGTTCGATTCCCCGGTAACCACATAACAATACTGGGTGTGGAGACCCACACCCAGCAGCAACCAGTACCACATACCACAGTGCCGGGCGTGGTGGCTCACGCCTGTAATCCCAGCACTCGGGAGGCAGAGGCAGGAGGATTGT
>PVIR01025046.1:0-25219 GCA_004026965.1 Petromus typicus | reverse complement strand
CCTCATGAGGGGCAAAGACCACAGATCCTATCCACAGAGGGGAGGGGACTGAGAAGTCTAGCATAACAGGACTAGGAAGGCTGATGAATTCTGCTTCTTACCAACTATTCCAAATGAACTCATCATTTATAATCAGAACTAGTATAACAAGGAGCCATGCCAAAAAAGATCAAATATCGGATAATCAACATATAAAGGGAATATTTTCTAAAAATCAATACCATTAAGAGGTACAGTGCCACTAACCCCCTCAAAACACAGCCCTGACTTTGGCTTTGAACACCCTGCACTCATCATTACACTCTCCAAACCATTTGGGAAGTTCTTTTTTGTTTCTTTACAAGGTGTTATTTTTTTTTGTAAAATGCAGTGAACGATGCTACTGCACCCCATTCAGCCGCAAGGCATGCTCGTGGACCCACAATGCTGTGTCCTTGTCCCCTTCACACCTGCAGCTGCTCTGTGACCTCTCGCTTCCCCGTAGTCCACACAACCAGGAAGCGAACACTCTGAAGCAAGTCAGGACACGAGGCAGCCGCCGTGGCACAATGCAAGACTCTTGTTAAGGGACATCCAGGAGAGCTTCAAAAAGTTGCAAGATGGACACGGCTGCAGGCTCAGGGAGACTTCTGAGTGGGGAAAATGGCAACATGCTCCTCACTGTAACCAAAAACCTCCTAGACAGATGCAGCTGGAAACTCTTTGTCACTATGCCATCCAGACTTGCCCAGCACTCAGCCCTGGCATGGTCCAACCTCGTTCCCTCCTCCTGACCTGGGTCCTGCTTTCCACGCATCTCCCCGTGTCTGGAAAAGCACCTGAACTCCCATCCAAGAACAGGGCCTGGAGCTGTGCCCCAGGCAAATCCTCAGCCTTGGTGCACGGATAGGCACAGATCGGCACTGGAAGGACCTGTGCAACTGAGCCGACATGAGTAGCACGGGCCGAGGGCCAGGAGGCCCATGGAGTGGCCTGCCAGGGCTTCTACATGACGCTCAGCACACGCACATTTGCTTTGCAGAGTCCAGCCAGCCTAAACCCACAGCCCACTGAGGGTCCGTTTTCTCTATCTGAGCCGTCAGGCAGAATGACAGCCAGCTCCCCCAACCTGCATCTCACACAAGTGAGGCTCTGCGTGGAATCCAGCTCAACACAAAAGCCATGGAAAAACTAACTGAGTCATCCCGGGACACACTGTGATTACCGGTCACCAAATTTCTCCTACAAAGAAATGACCATCATCTGTGGGTTCCTAATTTAATAGATTGGCTATTGACCAGGTAAACATCCCATAAAACCTCTGCCTGGCCTGGCCCAGATGCTCTACCTCCTGTTTGCCAGGGCCTGAGTCATGCCTCAAGACACCTGCCAGGCTCTTGACCCGGTTCCCAGGAAAGGACAGGGCAGCCGAGGAGAGTGAGGCAGAGTGAGCAGGGCGGAGGCCCTGCCCGCAGGCCCCCGGGGAGGGAGGCTTCCTTGGGACCGAGCTAGGCACCGCTCTGGGCGTACACATGGGCTGTTTACCTGGGAGCAGGCACGGCTGTTGCAAGAGCTCTTGGGGGACAAATTGCAGCCTGCACATGACTCAGCCACAGCCACAGTAGGGAGGCCAAGCCTTCCTAAGGAGGCCTGTCGCCTGCGCAGACTTTACCAGGAACGAGCCCACAGCTGAGTCTAGCAGGGAATGCCAGAAAAGGCGCACTAAAGCCATGCGAAGATGTGGTGCTTGCTGGGGAGCTGCCTTGGGTTCTGGGGTTCACCTCCTGTCCTCCCGCACTGTCTGCTCTGCTGAATCTTCAGTGCGCTCTGGGATGTGTCCCCAAGCCTCTTCAAAAAGCAAAAGGATCATGGCGAAATTTACAGCAGCCCCAGGTGACTGTCTCCCTGGGGCCTTCTGGCTCCAACTGTCTCGTCCTCCCCGACTCGGTAAGGAGAGCACTTACATCAGCTGCGTACACCACTCACCCCCTAGACACCCCTCCAAGGGCACCCCCCGCCCATCCCACATCACCTGCTTCACAGGAAAGATGCACCCAGCCGTGCCTGTACCTCAGGCTAGAGCAGGAGTGAGGGCCTGGCACCCCACTACAGCACCTCATCCCGAGGGGCACACGAGGCTGGTCCCGAGTTTCATGTGCAGAGTTGTGCAGAGTGTCTCTGATACCTCCCACTCAGCCCCTCCAGGAGAACCTGCAGACCTGGCCACGCCCTGCTCAGACTTGAGTGCCACACTAGAGCCTCTCAGGCTCCCCAGAACATCATGCCACTTTCTGTTTTTTAATTTTTTTTTTTAGGTTTTTTTTTTTTTTTTTTTTTTTTTTTTTTAGATAGGGTCTCTCTTTTTTGTGGTTCAGGCTGGCCCTGAGCTCAGCCTCCAACTCACATCACAGCAATCCTCCTGCCTCTGCCTCCGGAGTGCTGGGATGACAGGCGTGAGCCACCACGCCCGGCACGGTGGTATGTGGCACTGGTTGCTGCTGGGCGTGAGTCTCCATGCTCAGTATGGTATGTGGTCACCGGGGATCGAACCCGGGTCCTTGCGCTTGCAAGACATGCCCCGGAACCACTGAGCTAACTCCCCGGCCCCATGCCACTTTCTTTTTAAACCACCCTTTCTGAATATCACTGTAGCCATTCCACCCGGAGCCACTGTCCGGCCCAGGCCTCTCATATCCCCAGAGGAAGAGACTTCTGGACAGGCAGCTCCACACTAGCACGGGCTGTCCCCGCTGCCAGGAGCGCCGCTCCTCCTCTACCTCCTCCACGGAGCACACTCTAGTCCCCCCTGAAGCACAGCGCAGGTGCTGCCCACCACAGGCGCTCACTGCTGGCCTGGCCACGACACAGCCTCGGACTGTCAGCAGTCCTGATGGACTTACAGAGGTCTGCTCGGCAGGATGCCTCCGCCCTACAAGGACAGAACTGCTCTGGGGACAAGGATTACACGGGCCATCGATGTTTACGTTGCATGATGAAACAGTCTTTGGAATCCCCTTCAAAACACAACAGAAGGGCCGGGGAGTTAGCTCCGTGGTTCCGGCGCCTGTCTTGCAAGCGCAAGGGCCCGGGTTCGATTCCCCGGTAACCACATAACAATACTGGGTGTGGAGACTCAACCCGGCAGCAACCAGTACCACATACCACAGTGCCGGGCGTGGTGGCTCATGCCTGTAATCCCAGCACTCGGGAGGCAGAGGCAGGAGGATTGCTGTGATGTGAGTTGGAGGCTGAGCTCAGGGCCAGCCTGAACTACAAAGCAAGACCCTGTCTCAAAAAACCTAAAAAAAAAAAACACAACAGAAGCCCTCCCTGTTCACCCCCCCTCCCCCTCGCACCCCACAGCCCACGGCCTCTGCAGCTCCCTCCTGTGCTCCTGCTTGCAGTCCTGCCCTCAGCTTCTGTTTCCCTTCAGCATCAGTCAGTCCCATCATCCCATTAAAATCCTTCACACTTGGAGCAGCCATCCGAGCCCCAGGTCTGCACAGGCTCCCACCCCCACCCCTGCACCCCACACTCCCGTCCTGATCTCACTGCACCCCTCACTCTGACGCCCCCATGGACAGGTGCCCAGAATCCTCTCTTCCGTATCTTCCCGAAGGCCTCCTCGGCCTGCACTTCTCCACCCCTGCTCTCATACCTGCATGCCGCGACTTCCCAGAGTTTGAGAAGCACAGCGCAGTCAGATGCCTCGCTCACTCACTCTTGTCCATTGCCCACGCTGTGCCTCGGTTTCCGCTTAGCTCCGCCCGTGTCCACAGCGAGTCTTCTGAGCAAGGTGCTGTGAGGTCCTCATCTCTGCACTACAGGAGAGACCAAGGCCCAGTGCTACAGAGGGAAGGGGCCACATTGCTTTCTCTCTGCTTCCTAACTGTTCTGACAGCCTTACAGGTGCGAGCGCTATAACAGGGGACAGAGGCTCCACCCACAGCTCCCTCGGCCCCTCGCAAGATGCTCATTCTGGGCTCAGCAGGAAGGAACAGCATGCAGACAGTATCTGCCTTCAATTCCCCAGGATCTGTGTCCACTTTCAGCCGCTTTGCCAAGAGAGCCCTGCACAGAAGAAAACGGGCACTCCTTTGGGAACTGCCCAGGACTCCGGGATGCACCCACGGTCCCAACACCACCCGGGGTTGCTGCAGGGCCTCAGACACAGCCACTCCGTTCCATCGAGGTCAGGTTGCCAGGGTCAGAACCTCCAGGCCATTGGTTCCTGGCATGGCGCCATCAGAGTACCCTTTGCACAATACTGTCTCCAGAGGGTCCAGCCCTGTCCCAGGGGGCCCATCCGGGTCATCCTCCACCAACAAATGCTTCCGTTTCTGCAATAAGACCAAAGTCTGTGCCATGACCCCTGATCCCTTCCTTCCCTGCCTGGCCCCCGGGCTCCACTCTGCCGGCTTCCTGGCCGTCCTCTGAACATCCTACACTTGCTTTGCACTCAGCAACTTTGTTCCTAGATCTGCTCATGTTTGGTGCCAGTGAGTGTAGTTTACGTGCCCATCTCCAGCACCAGATCAGGGCTGACTTCCCTCCCCACATGGCCCTGCTGCAGTAACTGAGCAGGTCTGGACATCGCAGATAGGCCAGACGCTTCATAAGTGATCGAACTCATGTCAGCACGTGTGGAACCTGATTAGGTCCAGTGAAAATACTGCTGGTCCCCGGCAGAGGCCCAGAGGCCCCTCATAAGCTGGATAGGATGCAGCCCTCTGGAAAGTGAAGTCTCCCTCATACACACACGCGTGTGCTCACATGGTACACAGCTCATTCCGATACACCTGCAGTTTCCATCAGGATACCTTAACCAGCATCCACAGACCCAGGGGTGTGAACTCTGGGCTCTGAGCTGTTCTGCAGCCATGCTGTGGGACTCACCATCCAGGGTGGAGGCCCCTGGTCGTCGTCACACAGCGGTCTCTCACCCCAGTCTGTCCCCCAGCCCCCTCTTCTCCACACTGAGCTCAGAATAAATCACGGTTCCTCTTGCCTTTTGCTGTCGAGAACCCTGAGCTCACGTGCCAGGCCCGGCCCGGATGTGGGAGCTCCAGCCCCAGCCAGCTCCTTGCACCCCTTGAAAAACTGCCACTTTTTGGAAATGTTCCTCCCTCCTCCTTAAAAAAAATTCAATAAAACTCAAGTTGGGAAGGAAAAAAACGAAAAATAGGCCTAACAGGAAAGCAGTAGCCTCCAAACAGAGAGGGAGCACCATCTGGGCTGAGGAGAGCGGAGCAGAGGGAACCCTGCTGCCCTGGGGCTGCAAAGGCAGCCGTAAACGCTCCGCTCAGGGACCAGGCAGGCCGCTGCCTCTGGCGCGGCTCAGAGCTTCAGTCACATAAAGAGCGATAAAGGAAGACAAGGGCGACATAACCTCTAAATAAAAGATGAGGTCATTTTGAAGGCACATTAGGATTTTATGTGTATTGTGGCATGTGCTTTTTTATCCAAACCCAGGGAGACTGAGTTTGCTGCAAGGCCGGGCCCTCATAAAGCGCCAGGCCACCCGGGCCAATGGCCGGCGCAGGGCTGTGCCACTTAGATGCTGGAGGTGCATTCACGTCCCTTTGGCCTCTTTTATTGCACCAGGCATTGCCCTCACAAAATAAAAATGAGGCAGCCTACACAAGATTCTTCTTAGGATCATGTCCCCAAGAATGAAGGCTGGGTGGCACCCTCATGGGACAGTCAAGACAAGCTCCAAGGGACCAGCCGAGGAACAGCAGGGATGTCAGAAGGTGACGATTCACAATTCAGTTTGGCACCAGCCACACTGAAAATGTCTAAACACACCCAGGCGTAGTGTCATGAGCCTGTAACCCCAGGACTCTCAAAGGCTGAGGCAGGAGGATCCCAAGCTCAAGCCCAACCTGGGTAACTTGATAATTCAGCAAAAAAACAATAAAATAAAATACTAGAAAAGGCTGAGGATACAACTCAGTGCCATTAGCTTAGGTTCAGCCCTGAGTTCCAGGGAGAAAATAAACCTAAATGCCACAGGAGGCTGGAGAAGGACAAGCCCCTCCAAGGTGGCCAGAGGCTCCAGGGTGAGGTCGTTGCCATGGAGGCCCAGCTGTGCTGGGCCTGAGGCTATAAACCGACCACTGATATTCCGACTGCCTCTGATCACATGCATGAAACTGAAATTGTCCTGCGACTTTATCCCCTGAGGACCCACTGTGCACCTGCCCTGGATTATGGCCTTGCTGGCACATCATCCCACCCTCCAGGGGCACCTGGTACACCTTTTGCAGATGCAGAAGTCAAAACCACAGAGCAGCAGGGACTCCCAGAGGAGGTCAGGACTCCATGCCAGTCTCCATCTGCAGAGCTCGCAATGTCTGCAGCAGGAATTCATGTGTAACACTGGGGCTGTCAGGTTCCAGGACTTTCTTCGGGCCAAGCACAGCCCTCGACTATAACTCCTCAGGATCTCACAGCTGCAGGTACTCTTCTCGTCCACTGGACTGTCAGGGAAACTGAGTCTAGCCCAGCAAAGTAGACAAGAACTAAGAAGAACTAAGAACTCAGAAGACCGAGCCACATGCCCCAAAGGGCTGACCATGGGCCACCACAGCTTCTGAAGCTTCTGCAGTCCTCTAGAAGGACCAGGAACAGGCGGCAGTCTGTGCAGGAGGGTCTCTGGCTGGCCGCATCTCCCAGATACCTGTGCCCATCTCAAAACCTTTCCTGGGGCTTCTTCCCCGGGCTCACAGACAGGAGCACATGTCAGGCCCCCCTTACAGCTTCAGCTGGGTCACCAGTTGCAACTATGGGTGTTTCCTGCATCCTACAAAGGACCAGAAGACCCAGGGCTGTTCAGATCCAAGAAAAGAGCCCTACATGTACACCCAGAGCTCAAGTTGCCCGAGCTTGCCCGGTCCCCTGTGGAACCCCATGCAAGCCTGAATCATCTCACCCCCCCCCCAACAGGGGCATGGAAAAATCAGAATGGAAACTGATCTAGCAAGCAAAGGATCACAGAATAGGGGAGACCTGGGGCGCAGGATGACTCCTCCAACAGATGTGGAGGTGGCAGACAGAAGCTCCAAGACCCTGTTCTCACTGAGGAGCGCCTCCGGTGGTGTTCAGTTCCAGGCGCAGCTAGCTCCTTGATACTCTGGCGGAGTTCACCTTCAGTCTTATCGCTGCCCTTCCCCCACGGTGCCCCGGGCCACAGGGAAACAGGCCACACCCCTTTCTCCTGCTCTGCAGACTTCTGAACCTTGTCTCTTATTCTAACGTGACTTCCTCTAAGGCAGGGCCCTTCTCTGCCGCTCCTCCACAGAGGGGGTGGCCTGTGCTGGCACCTGTGCGCTCTCAGGGAGGGATGAAGCAATCTCAGCTCCGAGCTACCCCGGAAGCCTGGCTCAGCTTCCCGGGCGGAGCCAGCCCCAGCGCTCCCAACAGTTCTAACCCCTGCCATGGCCCAGAACCCACACTGACATAACAGCCCACGATGCATCGTCACACTGCTGCCTCCGGGGCTGGCTTTCACCGGACACCTCTCCGCCCCCGAGTGCCCGACATCCCTTCCCGCCAGGAGCTCAGTGGCAGCTCTGCAAAGGTGGTCAGTGCCCCACGGCCTTTCGGGGTGGAGCAGCTCTGCTCGGCCATGCCCGTGCGGTCCCTTCCTCCCTCTTCCTCACCCACCCGCCTCCTGCCATCTCAGCTGGGCTCCAGTCACAGGAGCCCATACTACCCTTCCTGCCTGCGGTTCTCAGGGCAGCCTCCCCACAGGGCCACCAGTGCAGGAAGCCATGCTGGAAGGTTTATGCTGAGAGGCATTGGCGGGAATCACAGATAACCCTGAGAAACATGTTTAATGGTCGTTTTTACTCTTCTTGCACTAATTTCTGTTTCTTGTGTACGTCAGGGTATAGGAAGAGGGCGCGGGGAAGACAGAGTTCTCTGCTTCTTCTTGCTTCAGAGGAGCATGAAAGTAGTCGAGGCACTGCCAGGGAAGGCCCTCTGCACCTGGATTTCCTCATCGGGTGAGGGGGGGTCAGTGTACCTTGATGAGTGTGGATGCAGTTGACAGTGAATTCAGGGCCATTAAAGGGCTCTGAGTGTGGGGGCCCAGCGCCTGGCTGATCTGTGAGGAAACTCACCAGGATGGGAAGCCAGCCGGCCTCCAGGCTCTGCTCCTCTGTAAGGAGCCCTACTGGCCTGTCCCTGTCACTGGAACCTGTACCACCACACACTTCCAGCCTGTGGTTCCACCATTTGCTTTTCCACCTGTCCAGCCCTGCAGGAGAACCTCAGAACCTGTCCACTCTGCAGCCCTCAGCCTCCTTCATTCCCCCTTTGTGGGGTAAAACCGAGGCTTTGGTTGGTACCTTCTGCACCCCAGGCATTGCAGAGCCTTGGAGGCATGTGCTTTCAGTTTTTTTGTTGTTGTCACGATTCATTTTTTGTTTTTTGTTTTGTAGTACTGGGGATTCAGCCCTGGCCTTCAGACTGAGGGTTTCCCTAGCCCTTTCTATTTGAGACAGAGTGTCTTAAAGTTTCTCAGGATGGGCTCATGGCTGAATCCTCCTGCCTCAGCCTCCCAGAGTGCTAGGGCAGAAGTTCAATATTCCTGACCTTATGTAGTAAAGAGAAGCTGGCACACTGCGAGGCTGCGCAGTGAGTCCAAGCTCCCAGGTCACCAGCCAGGGCCCTGAAAGTCACTGTGTGCCCTCAGCTCCAAGCTGCTTCCCACCGAAGGTCCAGGATGTGGGCAGCACACGAAGGACTTGGCTGACTTATATGATGGAGCTCATACTCCTGGGCCAACCTGACAGGAAGTGGTCCTTGACCTCCTTTTCCAAACCAGAGTCTGGAGGGGTCACGTGGAAGTGGAAGGCGAAGAAGACAAGCGCCGCATCCTAGGTGAAGGAACCAAAGCTGAACCTGCACCTGCTCAACAGGCTGTACCACTTAGCCCACGAGCTGCCCTGTGGCCACTTCTCAGAGACCCCATGGTGCCCTCTACTTCTGTCCAGTGAGGAGATCAAGGACAGCAGTGTGCCTGGGGCTCGGAGCAGACCCGGGGCGACCCGCCCTCCTCTAGAGGCCTGCACGGAGCTTCCCGAGGCTGTTCCTTATCTGTGAGACACTGGGTCTACTCTTCTAGCACTGCGGGGGGGCAGGGGTATCAAGTGGGGCAGCAGCCAGAGAGCCCCATAAGATGCGTGCCAGGACTGCTCACACTCGCCCACCTCTCCCTAGGCATGGGCATACCCACCATTACCGTCTCCAAAGCAGAGCGCCTGTGACACCTGTGTAGCCCTGAGCCTCTGTACATGTGCACGGGACCTGCTGTGCAGGGTAGGGGCTGCCAGGCACCCGACACCCAAGCTGCTCCACCCTCACCTCAGCATAGGCCACACAGCTGAGGTCCTGGGGGATCCTGCAGGTGCCCTGGGCAGAGCTCAGTGGTCTGTGCATCGCTGAGGAAGCCACAGTGCCCAATGAGAAGCCCACAAGTCACGAGACCAGCTAAGAAGACAGGACAGAAGTCCGTGAGCTGCACAGGGAAAAACATGTCTCCACCATCTGATGAACAGGAGAACCCTGAGAAAAGGGCGAGAAGAAGGACTGTGTCACTCGAAGGTTTGGGCCAGCCATCATTAGAAATCTGTAGATTTTATTTGCATCTCTTACCCCTTCCTCCCACGCAGCTGCGGGCACCTCAAAGCTCTGTGGAGACTGACAACTTACAGCAGGAACATTAGCTCCGTCTCCAACTCCCTGCTCTGAGCCCCGCAGGAGCAGCAGGCATTACTCCCTCCACACCTCGAGCTGCGCGTCTCTACAGAGCACAGACGTCTCCTCAGACTCGCCTGGCCAGCGCGGAGGCGGCGTCCGCTCTCAGCAGCGTCCAGCACAGGCATCATAAGCAACGAAAGCGGAGATCATCCTTCATGCCTACAGTACAAGGCTGCGGTGGGACAGATCTGAAATGACAAAAAGATAAATCCATAAACAACCAGTGTAGATCAGAGGATTGACTCTATTCTAATTGCTGCTCTCTGAGTAATATAATATACCAGCCAGGAATCCAAGTGTAAAACAATCACAACTACCTTTCATTTCAGGAGGGAAAAAAGCCAATGCGTCTTGTTCTCCTCCCTCATCCTTTGCTTATTTATATGCCCAAATACGGTTACTGTACAAACGCTGCGGTGCAGTCCATAAATAATGAACGCTCCTCCTCTGTAGAGGCAGCAGCAGCACCAGATAGTTCTAAATGGATTTCTTTTCCCTGAGCCTTTTCCTGCCCCAGGTCTGACCCCGATCGTTATTACAACCAGCCTGGCCAGATCACAAAGGCTCAGCTGCCCCAGTGGCCCAGTTGGCAGAGTGGCTCCATGCAGTGCATGGAGAAACCTCTGTGCACACAGCCCAGCACCAGTGCCCGCTGACCCAGACTTGTCCTGACCCATTGCAGGCCTGACTGGGCACTTGCAGGCTCTGGGCAGTGGGGGTCATGGCACCTGCCCTGGTCTTCAGCACACTGGACTCTCGGATCTCTTATGGACAAACAGGAGCAGAGTCACAGCGCTCAGAAGGGCCTGTGGAGAGTGCCCACCTCCTGCAGAAGCCAGCTATATTCATAATAGGACGTGCCTGTGGTCCCTTGTCTTGCCCCCTCTCTGCATGGTCTCCGCTGAGCAGCAGGAGAAGCAAAACAACCCAGCACAGAGGGCTCTGCTGCGTGGGCTGGAGGCTGTGGACAGACGGTCGGCCAGGCCTTCAGTGTTGCCTGAAAATCGCCTCTCACACGTGCATCCAGGTGTGGAGCAGTGGGCACCAAGGATGCCCAGCTCCTCCATCTCCGTTCCCACTGACACCATCGTCCTCCAAGGCCCCCAGTTAACACAGGCCCCTGCCCTGCCAGTGATGGGCACTCGCCAGTCTAGAAATGAGGGTAACAGCTCCCAGGGTTAGTGGGAGTTAGCTCTAACATCCCAGAAGCAATTCGAGTGAGAAGCTGGGACAAGTGGCCTCCCAGGACACTCAGGAAGGAGGAGACAGGGGCGTGTCACGTCAGTGGATCCCCCAGGGGGCCTAAGAATCCGCACGGCTCACAGAACCTCCCACATCACTGTGAGGCACCATCCAGTCCGGGATGTCACCGCTTTCTCCAGATCTTCTCCGTATCACGCGGAGCCGTCTCTGAGTCTGCCTCCCTTGGTCCTCGTATTGTTAGAGAACCTGCTAAACAACGCTTTGCATCAGCCATGTGTGTATAATTCTCCAGTCCCTGCCCTTCCATCCTGAGGGAGCTCTGCGTGCTGCCCGTCGGAGCCGTCAGTGTCTCCAGTGCCAGGCCGGCTGCCTGGAGTGTGACGGGGCGGCACACTCGATCCGTGACAGCAGTGCTGTGACCTCCGATGTGCCAAGAGGCTGGATAACGCAACACCGGTTCCTGGAAATATATGAACAAAAGTTAATATTCAAATTTAAAAGTTTAGATGTCAACAAAACTTGGTGTGCAATAAGTGCAGATGGGTTGCCGGTGTGCAGGAGGAGCAGTGTGAAAACCAGCGCTTCGCGGGACTGCGCTGCGCAGGCGCCTCGCACTCCCCACCCCCACTTCCCGCCCGCACTGGGACTCCTCCCACCGGGCAGTCAGGGCCTCTGCAGCCCAGAGGCAGCGCGCTGTCCTCCCGCTCATCCCCGTCCTCCCAGTCTGCTCTCTGACTCTCCCCAGAAAGAGACAGCAGTTACTTCTTGGCATCAACCTAGGGATTTGAAATCTATGCATTTACTTTTTCGTTTTGTTTTTCTTTTGAGATAGAGGCTTGTTATGTACTATCTGTGCAGGCTAAACGAGGCTTCAGCTTACTGTGGAGGCTCGACAGGCCTTGAACTCGTGATCCTGCTGACTCGCCTCCTGAATGCTGGGATTACAGGTCTGCAATGACATGCTAGGCTTGAAGTCTGCATATCTGTACCTGAGAAGGTCCACGAAGTTTGGCTGATTTCAAGTTCTGAAAGGCTCCTCGTTAACCATGAATTTCTTACGTTTCCCCTCCCTTAAACAGGTGGTACGTTCAATAAGCCATATGACACATCCACCCGCTAATGTGTGTAAACTGCATGGGAATTCCTATACAGTTATAGTACATATTCAATAAAGAAGCAAATGGTTCATCAAGACTAATGTTATTTCCACGAATGTCAAAGTAGGATTAGACCACTTACTTATCAAATGACGACTTAAAAAAAAAATACAATGAAAATAAAAAAATAAATAAGCTCAAAGGTTTAATTTGATATTCTGATTCAATAAAGAAATGATGAATTGTGATCAAAATAACAGTGAATATTTAAATTTTTAAAAATGTATTACAGTAAAAGATACATTGCCATTAATCTCCCTCAAAATACTTCCCCTTGCTTCAAACACACCTGTGCAGTTCTGGAAATCTATGAGTTGTCTTTTGTTTGTTATATTTTTTGAGACAAGGTCTCATTTTGTAGTCAGGTTGGCTCTGAACTCAGTATATAGCCGAGGCTAGGCTAGAACTCACAGCAGTCCTCCTGCCTCTGCCTCCCAAGTGCTGGAATTACAGGCATGAGCCACCATGACCAGCCTTGTGTTGTGTGGTACCCGGGATTGAACTTAAGACCTTGCACTAACCAGACAGACGCCAGAACCATGAGCTAAATCCTCAGCCCTGGAAATCTATGAGTTCTGATAAAAAGTACACTGAGTATTGCTAACGAGGGCCCTTCAACAGAAAGGCATCTCTACAGAGAGGTACAACCCCATCCACCTTCTTTGGCAGGCTTGGCTCCATGAGACCTCTGGCTCTTCCCCAAAGTCAAAATCACCAAGAGATATAAAGGTTTTGATTCAGGACATCAAAGCAGCCAGGGCAGCACAATTGAAGACATTCTCAAGAAAGGCGTCCACAGCTGCTGCAGAGAAGGCTGAGAAGGACGGGATCAGGTGTTCAAACTGAGGACGGGCATACTTTGAAGAACACTATGGCAATGTGTCTTTTGTTGCAGTGATATTTTTTTTTTAAATTTAAACATCGACGGTACATTTCAGTAGCATAGTACCGGGCACCTGCCATGATTCCCACATGAAGTGACCCTCGGAAAGATGAGCCTATTCATTTTCATCCAGCTCCATGAGTCCTGTTAAAACCATGAGAATAAACTACAAGAAGGTTCAGGAGGGAGGAAGAGACAGAGAGACAAGGTCAGGGTGGAACGGGGAGGAGAAAAGAGAGTGGGAGGGGAGTGCAAGGCACAGCATACACTGCTCAGTGCTCAGCATACAGTAAAGCCACTTAGAATCTGCTAGTTGCTGCCGGGCCTGCGCACTGGAGGTGTGGGGGCAGGGCTGCTCTGGAATTCTCCCTGCGTCCCTGCCATGGCTGCTTCCGCTTATCTAGAAACTCATTAGCTGTGAAACCTCACCCCGGTCGTGTTGCCTCCAAGAGCTGCTAACTTAGAAATTCTGGGGATAGGGTAATTTTCCAGCTGATTCTGAGAGAGCTAAAATTTGAACCATTATTTTTTTTAATCTTTATTGGTACATTAAATATACACATCATGATTGCACTCCATAATGGGGATTTGTACCAGTATAAGACACAACTTAATTCTCATTTTTCCCCATAGCCCTACCCACCCTTCCACCCCCCCATATACATAAAATTTGTTTCCTTACTTTTTTGTTACAATCTCAACATTTTCCCCTTTCACCCTATTTTACATTGAGCATTTTCTACTGCACAATATATAACATGCTAGGACTCATTTACATCTTCATTTTCTCATACCAGAGAAAAGATGCGATATGTACCTATCTGTGCCCTATTTATTTCACTTATGAGGATATCCTCAAGGTATGTCCATTTAAGTAGAAATGATTCAAACTTGAACCATTATTTTAAATATAAAATATAAAAAGAACATCAGATTGTTTCTTAGATAGACCTGAGTTCAAGGTAGGCATGGTGCTACTCGATCTGAGTCCCCAGCTAGACCTGAGCCCAAATGCTAATGGGTAAACATCAGTACACGAGCTTAGACCTGTTTTTTAACTTCTCCAACCATCATTTTTTATCATTAAAAATGAAGTTAGGACCCCTAGCTCCAAAATAAATAAATAAGTTTGGCATAGTGGCACACCCCTGTCATCCCAGCACTCGGGTAGGCTGAGGCAGGAGGATCGACATGAATTTGGGGCCAGTCTGGGCTACAGAGCAAGATCTTCCCTCGAAAATGTAAAACATGAAAGTACATGTGCCTATAGTTTCGGACAAATGGGTGCAGGTCCTTCCTTGAGGTCTGCTTCTCCGGAACACATGCACAGAGCTCAGGGTCTGTTAGGACTATCTATGTCTGTCTGTCTGTCTTTCTGTGTGATGCGTTCAGTCCTCTCCTTCCTGGCTCACATCCCCAGGGTGCTTTCCTGGAATCCACTTTCCACCCCACCTCCAACCTAAGGCTCCCAGAATCAGGAAGTACAGGGGGAGGGCGGGACACATGCCTTGGAAGTGAATGGCCCAGGCCTGGGCGATGCTGGAGGCCCCACCCTGACTCGCCACGCATCTGAGAATTTCTGTGGGCTTCACACAGTTCGGCTCTGACAGTGTCTGTGCTGGGCTTCAGGGCGGACACCAGACCGCTGACCCTCATTCCTCTAGCCAAATCCTTATTCTCTGGAATCTACGAAGCAGCTACTGCTTTCCAGCTAAACTCCAGCCATACCTACTCCCTCTTATCTGCGCACCTGGGGGCCCTAACCAAAGCTGCACTGTGCTGCCTTCGTGTTTGGATTGGACTGAGTACCAGGAGCTGTTGTTTCCTGCACAACAGCTCAGTGCGCCCCGTCAGGGCTCTCACACACCCACCACCTGTTTTGGTATTCCTTTTTTTTTTTTTTTTTTAATCTTTATTGGTACATTAAATATACACATCATGATTGCACTCCATAATGGGGATTTGTACCAGTATAAGACACAACTTAATTCTCATTTTTTCCCATAGCCCTACCCACCCTACCACCCCCCCCATTGTTATGGTATTTCTAGTGGCTGCTCAAAGATCTACTGCATTTCTGCGTGTGACTTCAGCGCTTTGTGAGCCACCTGCCCCCAAAGAAACCAATCATCATTTTTTATGCAAATGAACCGGGAGATATGATTCAATTAACAGAAATGTACTTAACAGTCAGCATGCATTAGCTTGTTTTTTTATTTGACTTTTAATGTTTTATAATGTCATATCAGCCGGTTTTCTCCCCTCTTCAAGAAAATGACTAAATGTAAGAGACAAAATAATAATGAAACTTCTAATAGGTGAAGTGTTTACAGCACTTCAAAGTCCTTTGATACTTTATCTCTGGTTGGCAAACAGTCTCAGACTCCTTCCAAGAGAAAAAGGTGGCAGAGGCCTCACCTGCCACCCAGGGTCACAGAGATCGTGCCAGGGCCCAGCTCCGAGCACACAGCACCCCAGGTCTGTGTGGGGTGTAAATAAGCCTGTTACTAAAGGCTAAATAAATTATATAGTACTTCATAATGAATTCCTTGTTAGTAGAATTAGGTCACAACTACAAAATGAATCCTTTTTTCTCTCTCTCTCTCTCTCTCTCTCTCCCTTTTCCTAAAAAGGCTTTTTTTTTTTTTTTTTTTTGGAATTTTACCCATGCAAATCTGAACAGGGATCTTAGCTATTTGGCTAAAAGGTTTTTCTCAGAACACGGGCAGCTTTCCAGCCTTCTGTTTTATAATGAATATTCCTACTATTTTTAGCTTCTCAGTTTTCTAAGGCCATGACTACCCCGTCTGGCTGCAGGGAGGGTGTCGTTGCGCTAAATCAACTGATTCTGTGCTGCGAGATTCTTCTCAGAAGCAATTCGCTGAGATGCGATCACTGAGGACGCAGAAGGGGGACACCCTATCCGAGGCTCTCGTCCCACCAACTTCAAGTTGGATAAAGAAAATACAGCTGGACATCAGGCGAAGTGGTGCATGCTTGTAATCCCAGAACCTCAGGAAGCTGAGGCAAGAGGATCTGAAATTCAAGGTGAGGTTGCTAACTAGGCAATATTTTGTCTCAAAAACTTTTTAGGGGGCCAGGGATTTAGCTCAGTGGTTCCTGCACCTGCCTGGCAAGTACAAGGCCCCAGGTCCTATCTCCAGTAACCTCATACAATGCTGGGCATGGAGACTCATGTCCACCAGCAATCAGTACCACATACCACAGTGCCAGGCGTGGTTACTCACGTCTACAATCCTGGCACTTGGGAGGCAGAGGCAGGAGGATTGCTGTGAGTTCAAGGCTGAACTCAGGGCCAGCCTCAACTACAAAAGTGAGAGTCTGTCTCCAAAAAAAAAAAAAAATGCAAGAGGGGGAGATGGGGCTGTGGATAGATCTTAGTGGTAGGACACCCCTGAGTTCAATGCCTAGTACTCAAAATTGAAAAGAAAGAAAAAAGAAGGAGAGATGGGAAAAAAGGAAAGCAAAGAACAGAAAAGGTGGTAGGAGATCGTGAGGCACCCTCTAAAATGGGGTCTGAGGGAAAAATGCAGAACCTCAAGATGAAAGGAGGTGCCGAAGGTCTGTGGCAGTGCTTTTAAGTCGCATACACCAAACTGAGGGGCCAAAAGCAGGTCAGGTCCCCAGCAGTCAGCAGCTGCCCGCGCTGGGTGAGCGGGTCCCCCAGGCAGCCCTCTTGGTTCAGGCGTCCCGTGACCCCAGAAACGGGCTCTCTCCCAAGGACAACCACACCTATCCCATCCGGAGCACCATGGAAGCTGGGAAAGAGGGTGCGCGGAGAGCTCCTCAAAAGAGCCAGGCCTTTTACCCAAAGACAGACCATTTTCTAGTCCTGCATGAGTTTAGACCTCACTACACAATGTACCACTCACGACTCCATGGCTCAAAATAACAACGAGGTCTGAAATTCCTCCTGGGGCTGTGCCCCCGACTCCAGGAGCGGCTTGGCTGGCCAGATCTTGCTTGGACCCATATGAGACAGCAGAGAAACGTCCTCCAGGGCTACAGTGATCCTGGCTGGAGGATCCTCCTGAGCTGGAGGATCTGCTCTGAGAAGGAGAAACACAACCTTAGAAAGCACAGGCCGGCTTCTCCATGGTGTCCCCAGCGGGGTCCTTGAATGTCAGGACAACACGGCAGCTGGTTTCCCCTGGAGCAAGCAAATCAAAAGACCCAAGCGAAGGTGACAGTTCCGCCTGGGACCTCTGCTCAGAAGCGCGCCTGTCACATAGTATTTTTCCGTGCACTAGCTCCTTCCTCCCTCCAGCCCTGGGGTTGTGAAGCACTGGATCCTGGACTAATGAGCCCCTCCTTGGAGGGAAAGATGAGATGGCTGTGAGCTCAGCAGAGCGCCTTTGACTCCTCCCACGAGTCATGCTCCTAGAAGACATGACAACCACTAGAATGCACTCGGAACAATAGGACAGCGGTGGACGGTGCTGTTACATGGATTATTTTTATAATACCGGAGTAGAGGCCAGAATTCGTGTCCACTTCACAGGTTTCTGCCTTCTCACATTGTTCCTTCGACATGAAACCCCCTCCTCCACCATCGCACTAGCCCCACCTCCCTTTGCTCCTTTGTCTGCTTCTGAGACAGCAAGGGAAGAACTGTGTACAGCTGGTACTAGTCAGACACCTTCATGACGTAAATTAAAATGCACTGAGAAGGAAAGATAAAAAATAAAAGACAACAGCAAATTACAGGAGAACCCAGGAAGGAATGTATAGCTAGCTCCGTGCATCCCTTACATTACTGACAAGTGCTCTGCATAGACTAAATCTTTGCTTTGTTTTGTTTTTGGTTCTTGTACTGGGGCTGGAACTCATGACCTTGCACTTGTGATATGGGTCCCAGAAGCACTGAGCTGCATCTCCAGCACATAGACCATGACTCTGGCTCCAAATTCCAAATAGTTTATCCAAAAAAAGGAAATTAGATTGCTTGCGGTAAAAATCCTTTCTGCAAAAAAAGCACCATTTCTTGAGAAAAAAGCATTCCTTCCTGTATCTGCATAGATGACTGCTCCTAGGAAGCTCCCAAGCAACACACATTATGCATAAACTGAACCGCATGCGCCACAGTTCAGGAAATACTTTCATAAGGTCCGAAGTTATTGGAAAGCACCTAGGCACAGACTCATCCCCCGCCCCTCGGGGCACACATAGTCCAGCTCCAACCCCTTCACTGCACTTTCCATTTTGTATTGTAATCATTTCGGGCTGAAAACTACCAGGGGATGGCTGTCACAGAGGCAGAATCACTCCAGAAATGCAAGCCGCATATAGACCAGCCAACCAGCCTCCACCAGGAAGGGGCAAGATGGGATGGAACCCCCCCCCCAGGCTCTTCTCAGCCTCTGGACACCAATCAGCGCAAAGAACAGTGATCACAGCTACAAAGTAGCTCAGTGTTCATCAACACCCATTGGTTGATGCTGGAGAAGCACGTTTTTTGAGAAAAATACACAGCCTATGCAAAAGAAAAGCACTCAAATCAGGGATTTGTCATTCCTGGTCATAACAGGAAGGAATACAAGGGTGATAAAACCCTTTCAAAATAAAAATAACCGTTGTGTGAATCTACAGGGAAGGGGGAAGAACAAGCCATCACAAGGTCCCTGTCGCTCTCCTAAAGATCGAGGGAGACAGAATGCACCAGGCCAGGTCCGACCTCAGTCCTTCAGCAGCTGTCAAGGGCCCTGATGGCTCAGTAAGGACAACAAAGTAGGGGACAAAAAGAGACCTGGTCCCCAGAGAATCTACTCTTTTTCAATACTATCTAAAGATGAGCTGAGTTTCTTCAAATTCCAGTTGTTTCTTTTGTTAAAAAGAAAACACTATCTAATATCCATCTAAAAGTCACACCAACCGGTTCTCACTATGAACCCAAGAAGAACCTGCCTGTGATCCCTGTTATTCAGGTGGCTGAGGCAGGAAGATCACAAGTTTGAGGCCAGCCTGGGCAATTGAGATCTAGTTTCAAAATAAATTTTTTAAAAATATAATTTGAAAAAGGGCCAGGGACATGGCCTAGTGGTAGAGAACCCCGGAATTGGTTCCCTGAAATCCCACGTCAATGAATAAAAAAAAATCCACACCAAGACCCTGGGGTACTGTTGACTCCCCAAGGAGACTAGTGTGAGTGAAGATGAAAATTGGGGTGAATTCCCAGAGAAAGGGGCACGACCCTCTGACACTGTCGATAACCACAGTGCAGAGTTCCTACCTCTCTGCCCAGCAGCTTTATGGGACAGGCCTCCAGGACTTCTGCTGGGGGACAGTGTGCACGGGACTTCTGAGCCAGGGGACAAAGAGCTAGCAACGGGCTGTAACATACTCCACATGCCTGACTTTAATTAGAAGAAAAGACAGCCATCTCTTGCGTTCTTTGCTCAAGTGGGACAAAGCACCTTTCCATGATGCCATGAATTTTTTTCCTGACTCGTCCAAAGCAGATGTGAGTTTTTCAGAGGGAAGTTGGTGGATATGACCACTGCAAGACTAATGCTTTCTATTAAGTATCCAGTACACAGAATCCCAAAACTTGTGTCAGTGTGCTTTCAAAACTCTCGGAGCTGAGCTTTGCAAATATTCACAGAACCCAAGTGTCCGCTCCCATCTGGAATGTGGAAGAAAGACCAGCGGACGAGTTCCGGTTGCTCAGCAGCAGAATCGAACAACGCATCTCACCGTGTGGAGAACAGAACTCGAGAAGGGCGGCTCCCTTTTATCTCTTACTTTTTGGTTCATTCAAAAAAGAAAAGAAAAATTTCTTTTTGGCCTTAAATTTCTGGGCCTCAATCTCTAGTCTGAAGACCACATCCTCTTTTAAAGACTTAGGTAGTTTCGGAGGAGCCATGTTTAAAATGCGTGAGTGAAGGCGAACTCCTTTCATAAAAGTGGCATTGTTCCGCAGTCAGGTAACTCCTCGTGGCCTAGCTTTCTGCTTTCCATGGGAATACTCCTCGATGAAGAAAGGGCCTTTGTTGAGTTTTGTTTTGTTTTGAGAACAGTCAATCGGTTCTTTCTACCTTTCCTTTCGGGGCGCCAGTCTTTCTGAGGACAACCGCAAAGCCCAACCAGAAGGAGAGAAGCTTAGTCTGCACACAGACACGATTTGTCGTTATTTGGAGCGTTTTTTGCGCTCTCTTCTCCCCCGCCCCATCTGGCCCAGACTCTTGACTCTGTGCCTGCTGAAGAGGCCGAGGGAAAGCTAGGGATAAAGTTCCTCCTTCCCAGGGGACGCTGCTCCCAGAGTTTCTGCTTCAGTGGCTCCTCACCTTCAGACTCTCGAGCTCCTTCTAGTTTTTGTTTGGCTTCAGATAAGTAGTGGTGATTTGAATGGTGCTCAGTCGGTTTGTTTATCAGGGCAGCTATTCCAGTTTTCTTTGGGACAAAAGATTAGGTTCCCTCGACTTTATCAGCGTACTGAAGTATGTTCTTCAGGTGTGGACTCAGCCCCTCCTTCCACTGCTGGCAGGCCTTCCTTTCTGTAACCTGCTCATTAGACCTGTTTTGCGCGTGCGCACACACACACACACACACACACACACACACACACACACACACACAGTTATAGTTTCTTCTTTCCCAGGAATACTAGACTCAACTCTGGAAGGAATTTAAATTTCCTTTGAAAGGAGGAGGTGTGCTATACTGACACAGACTAGGGAAAGAGAAGAGACCAAATAAATAGAGCAGAGAGTGATAGGAAAAGCCAGGAGATCCCAATGGTCTAAAAAGACAGAAAAAGAATATAGTGTACCATGTGCTGGCCTGGGCCACACAAAGGGCTAAGTCCTTTATATTTATAGTTCTTTATATTTTGTCACTGGATCCTTTGGACAATTTCGAGAGAGAAGGAACTCTCTAACTGATGAGGACCTTGATGTGTGCGGGCGGGGGAGCAGTGTAATCACAGTGACATGTGCACCAGGTGATCTGATCACGCAAGAAATCGGCTTGTCTCCCATCATTTTGCCCGTGAAGTTGCTGAAGTTCTGAGATGTGGCTCAGAGATCCTAGATTCCTCCCTCCCACGCCCCTCAGCTCCTCAGATGGACCACGGGCCCCAGAAGAGGGACAAGAAGGAAGAGCCTGCATTGAGGGGACACAGGCACTGCACCCAGAGTCTCGGAGCCACTGGCCCAGCTTCACTGCAGGGACCCAGGAACTTGATGAGCGCCGGGGTCCTCAGGACCGCCACAGACCAGCGCTCCATCCACACTGAGCGCCACGGGCCGCAGGCCTGCCGGGAAGGGCAGCAGGTGAAAGCATTTCCCTGCAAAATATCTTGCTCAGCTCAGCTCTGACATCTGAGTCAGGGTAGGGACCTTCCAAAGAGGCTCTGACGAGTCCTGAGCCACCGGAGCCGCTGCAGCCCCGCACCTCACAGCGCAAGCCCAGGAAAGGCTGGGCCTCGCTCTCCAGCAGAAAGGCGAGCACATCTGCCCTTTCCAACTGCTGGGACCGGCTCTGCTCAAGCAGGGACATTCTAACCCGAGCTGTTTCGGCGTGAGCCGAGTGCTCACGCGTGGGACTTTCCGGTTCTCACTGAGGAGCAGCGCGTTGGCTCCGACTGTGAGGTGGGCGGAGCCCAGAGGGGAGGCGTTGGACTGAGCTGCGAGGCAAACACAGTTGGCCTCCCTCAGCCCAGGCCTCCTCCTTGTACTCATCCCACCCTTGCGTGCCACCAGGCTCCGATTAGGGGAAAAACGGTGAGTGATTTTATTTGTCCCAAATGACAGAAACTCAACTCAAACTGGTTTCATGCAAAGCAAGAAGTCTGTGGCTCATGTAACCCAAAGCTATAGATGGAGAGCCAGAAAAGGAAGCCAACGAAGACGAGTGCGGCCGTCCCAAGAGCAGTAAAGGGCAAAGCTTGGCTGTTTGGCTGGGATAGTAGCCCACACCTGTAAGCTCAACACTCTGGGAGGCTGAGGCACGGGGTAAGCAAGTTTAAACCCAGCCTGGCAAATTAGCACTTAGCGATACTGTATCTCACAGTAAAAAACTAAAAATGGAGACTGGGATATAGCTCAGTGTAAAGCGCCTGTATTCAATTCCAAGCCCCTCCCCGGGCTGGCTGTGCTTCTGATACTGGATTTAAAATCCTGGTTTGAATGATCTTCTTGCCTCAGCTTCCCACCCAGCTGGAACTATAGGTGCACACTACCATGTCCAGGTGACAGCACAAAGATTCGGGGAGTCAGCCACCCTCCTTCATCCGGCTGCCTGGAGGAAGTGTGTGGCCGGGTAAACAATAGACCTGAGGGTTTTTCTAGTGACATCTGATGTCTTGTTTGCTTAAACTGGCCCAGTGTAGTTTACATCTGAAAGAGCCCCAGTGAATTCACACTCTGAAAGTTTGATTTACAGGCATCAGCAGCCACAGAAGTTTAGAGTTTTGAAGCCTAAGAGGACAAATTAAGTTTTCCTGTGGACAGCTCTCTGATCTTGGTTTCCCAGTTCTCCCTGATGCAGTATTCACTCCTCTGCTCTGTGATATATTCTTTTTTTTTTAGGATTTTTGAGACAGGATCTCACTTTGTGGTTCAGGCTGGCCCTGAGCTCAGCCTCCAACTCACATCACAGCAATCCTCCTGCCTCTGCCTCCCGAGTGCTGGGATTACAGGCGTGAGCCACCACGCCCGGCACTGTGGTATGTGGTACTGGTTGCTGCTGGGCGTGAGTCTCCACGCCCAGTATGGTATGTGGTCACCGGGGATCGAACCCGGATCCTTGCACTTGCAAAACAGGCGCTGGAACCACTGAGCTAACTCCCCGGCCACTTTGTGGTACGTTCTTAACTGTCTGCTGGAAACAGCGCCTGTCCTCTGTGCTTAAGACTGAGAAGTAAAGCTTAAGGGACATGAAAAAGAGAGAGAGAGAGATACAGGCAAAGAGAGATGAGACCTCTGCCATTGTGGAGTTTATATTCTTTGACAGGAAACTGTTACCACATGGGTAGAATTGGTCACTGGTCCAACAGGAAGTGTGGGAGCACTGCTCTGCTTTCCGTGAAGCCCCAGTTCTCAGTGAGAGACCAGCGGGCTCGGAGGCCTCAACCCAGAGGGGAGTTGGGTTCCAGTCAAGTGTCTCCCATCCTCCCACCCAGCCCTGAGGCTGTGGAGTCTTCTTTCCCTTGACATTTGGTCAGCCATTCATTTCCATTAACCAAGACAACAGCAGACAGAGTGAAAGGTCTTCACTAGAAGTACACAGACCGAGGGGGTGCCCAGTTCTGCCCAGAGCCCTGTGCTACCTCCTCCTGGCTCCTGTTTCTGGCTCAACCACAGAGTAGGGTAGATAAGCAGCACTTGCTTCCTGAGACTCTGAGAACCGTGAGAGCGATTCCATTCTGGACATGCTCTGCCACTCACAATTCGTAGGATATGCAGTATTTTCCTCCTGAATTATTCCTGCTCATGCACTGAGCTGACTACATTCCAGGATAAAAACGTAGCTATCACAGAAGACTAAAGTCACATATTTCCAGGAGGAAGAGGAGAAAAGGACATAAGAACCAAGGTGATCAATACTCCATGATGTATGTAATTATTATGTATTGCAAACATGTACTAGTAAAAATATAGTTAAAGTAAATTTGAAATGAAAATATAAACATTTTAAAATGAAATTATGTATTTCTTTTTCTGTAGTTTTATGACATACTTCATTGTTTATAGTTACTATTGTTATACTTTCTATAGTTACAGGTTTATTGTGCATCTTTTCTGTTTAGTTTCATGAGTGCAAGGACTGTCCCCAATTCACTGTGATGCAGAATAGAACCTGCCCCTTAGGCAGTGTTCAATCGAAGTTAAAGGAATTAGCAAATTTTAGAATGTTTGAAGATTGACTTAGAGAAAGTTCCTGAAAGGAAAGGCATTTGACCAGAACTTAAGAAGACTCTTAGAATTTCAAAAATGAAATTAAAACTGTGCTTAGCACAATCCCCCTGAAAGCAGTGTTGACACTGGATTATTGAGGGAAGAGACTAACGTTGGAAATATTTAGGAAAGTGAGATTTGTATGACACCAAAGGAAGAGGAAATAGTGAGTAACAACTTTCTCCTGCTACCTAACCACCCATCCCAAAGGGTGCTGCAACGGAGAAATATTAACAGCAATGGAGAGAGAACCAGGCAGATAATTCTCTAACCAAGAGGTCAAGATGAGCATTGCCACTGACTTAAGTAAAATCACATATACTGGGCCAGGGATTTAGCTCAGTGGTTCCAACACTTGCCTTGCAAGTTCAAGGGCCCGGAGTCGATACCCAGTAACTACATATAACAATTCCAGGCATGGAAACTCACGCCTACCAGCAATCAGCACCACTTACCACAGTGCCAGGCGTGGTGGCTCACACCTGTAATTCCAGCACTTGGGAGGCAAAGGCAGGAGGATTGCTGTGAATTCAAGGCTGAGCTCAGGACCAGCCTGGATTACAAAAGTGAGAACATGTCTCAAAAAGAAAAAAAATTAAATTAAATTAAAAAAATAAAAAATATATAAAATCATGTATACTTGCTATGATGAGGTGAGAATGACACTGACACCTGTACTATCATTCGAGGCACCCATAATGGAAAGCAGGAAGGAGGGGAGAGGTGTAACAAAAAGAATTAGGAAATGTCACAGCTGGGCATGGTGGTACACGCCTATTGTCTGGGCACTCTGAAGGCTGAGGCAGGAGGATTGGCCCAGTTCAAGGCCAGCCCAGGTTACCTGGTGAGTTCAAGCCCAGCCTGAACTACATTGCAAGACCCTGTCTCAAAAAGAAAGAAAAATGTCATTTACATGGAGCACTCCCCGTGATAAACATAATCATGATGTACTATAAATACATGCCAATTATTAGAAAAACAATAATAATAAACAAAATCCAAAACACCCATGATCTCAGTCTAATCATGAAAAGAAATTAGATAAAGAAATAAAACCAAACGAAGGAACATTCTGCATCATACCTACTCGAAACTCCTTAAAACTACCTATCACATAAACAAGGCGGATGGCAGAACTGTCACAGAGCAAAGGAAACAGGAAATACGAAACAGGACAACTAGGTGCTTTGGGCGTCTTGGCTGGAATCCTGGAGTAGGAAGAGGGCATTAATGGAAAAACTGACAAAGTTCAAAAAATGCCTACAGTTTAGTTAGGTTTTATAGTTTTGACAAATGTACTAAAATAAGGGGCC
>PVIR01025045.1:0-25283 GCA_004026965.1 Petromus typicus | reverse complement strand
TTGCTTTCCCCTACCCCACCCCACCCCCGTTTTTCTTTCCTCTTTGAACATTTTCTTCCTCTTTTGCATACCTATTATACATTTTGGACCCCATTTACACTTTCAGTTTCTCACTCTAGAAAATGATACAGTATTTACACATGTGTCCTGTTTATTTCACTTAGGAACATAGCCTCAAGGAACATCTAATGTCTCAAATTTATCTTTACAGTTGCATAGTACTCCATTTTAATTTTTTTTTAAATCACATCTTATTTATCCACTCATCAGTTGATGAGCTTTGGGGCTATTTCCAAGATTTAGCTATTACAAACTGTGCTGCTATAAACATGGGTGCAATATGTCACTGTGGTATGATGCTTTTAATTCTTTCATGATTATACCCAGCAGGGAAATAGCATGTTAAACGGGACATCTAGTTCCGGAGGGGGGATTTAAATTGACTTTATTGGTACATTTTATATACACATTATGATCACAACTACCATTGAGAATTTTTACCAGTACAGAATAGTGCTAGTTTTTTGAGGAATCTCCACCCTGACCATAATATGAGTCTGTTTAATATTGCATGTTTAGAAATCCCCAGAAAACAAAATTGTTAAAATACAAAAATGGAAGTAACAAAATAAAACTTGGCTAGAAGAAAAGAAATATCTTTTAAAGATATATCTGTAATCTGCTTTGAGTTGTTTGATGCCCCCTTTTAGTACAGAAAGCACTCCCAGCAGCACACTCCACTGTAGAATCCCCCCACCCCCCTGCACTCGCACTACTCCCCGTGGCCTTAACGTCTTCAGATGCCCTTTGCTTTCCTCCTACTCTTCTGTACTAGGTTGTTTGGGGCCCCAGGAAGACATAAGAGACTGTTGTTTCAATGTCAAGAGCTAACCGTGTGCTCTGTTCACTGTGACAGTGTGTGCATTTCACAGTAACATTCTCCTGTGTGAATGCTTCTTTCCCATGTTGTCTGCAGTGCTGCCTCATTTTCTTATTGTTAACTGAAGAATTGTTCATCTCTATTTAGATTCCAGCTCTGCATCTGCTTTATGCTGCTCCATCTGTTCTTTATTGTACTTTTCTTTAATATAAATTGGGTACAGGGTAACATTTAAGGAAATAGTCAAATGTGCATGAATCTTGGGCTTTCTATCCCATACTGGGAAAGTTTCTTAGACTACTAACAGAAATGTAAATGGTATTTCATTACCATATAGAAACCAGTTGACCTTTGAAATTTGTGCAGTTGCTTTTCTTTTGTTCTTTTCTCTTTGCTTTATTTCTTGGCATTATCGCAAATCCCCTCCTAGAACTAGAAGATGTGGTTTCCCTGAACAGACTATGGAAAGTCAAATTATTCTCCACCAGATAAGTCAGTACACAGCAGACTTAGAAGGCAGAAGTTCCTCTGTATCCATATATCTGTCTTGGGCATGGGAGGAACAATGATCGCCATATATGACTTCAGTAGGTTTAAATTCAAAGTTGACTTCTGCAACTAGCCTCCCCCAGGTTCAGCTTTTCCCTCTGGAACATGACAGAACTAGCACCAACCTTATGGTGTGATGAAGACAAACTTGGAAAAGTCACCAACATAGGACCAATTGCAAACACTATAAACGGGCTGTAGCCATCATTCCTGTGCACTCTACAGTCACTGACAATATGGGAAAGTTCTCACTGTGGGCAGTAATAGCTACACACAAAAAAATAATAATGTGTTTTCTTGGTTGCCAAATTAAGTTGAAAGCAATTTTCACATTAACAGCAGGCATTTACTAACTTAGAAAACACAGCAATCAACAAGGCACCAAAAGAAGGTCTTTGAGGCTGACGTTCATCTTATGTGTCACATTCACTTTGGGCAGAAACTTTTACTGAAATATGAGAGTCTCACTGAATTTCTATTTTTTCATTTTTGTCTACCCAACTGTCATTATATGTATCCTCAGAGGTGGAAGTTTTCTGACCAGGGCTTGGTGAGGACAGAAGTTTGATGCTTTGATTTGGTTTTGTGTTTGAGGTTAGTGATGAAGAATTCAAAAGAAGAACTGATGGATGCTCCAGGGGAAAGTCCAGACGTCGCCTTATTTCTGTTTTCTGTAAAGTTGAAAATGACAAAGAACAGCAATGCTAATAAGTAGGACTGTGTCTGGTGGAGTTAAAAAAAAATAATGCTCTACTTCTGAGGAGAGTGAAGCCTTTGATGAGGGCAGCTTTTTTGACAAATGAAAAACTCTGAGGCTGATTAAAATTTGATCGTAACATCTGTATTCACTCATTTACACTTTTAACAAACATTTATAGAGCATCTTCTCTGGGGCTGGCACTTTGTTAGACGTTGGAATACTAAAATGAGTTGCAGTCTGACTTTTGTACTAGTCTGGCCAAAGGGAACAGAGACTATAATAAATTTCTGTAATCTGAGAATTTCTGAAAGACACTTATTGCTACTGCGTGGACTGCATTTAGATACATCACAAGGACTAGTATATGTTCACGCAGTCATGAGAGCGCAGAGCTGAGGCCACCCTTTAACTTACATGAGTAAGAAGTGGCTACTGCAACCCTTAGAGACACCAGCATGGAGAGCACCCCCTAGGGCAGCGTGTGGCCTGCTAGCACAATGACCACAGAAGACAGACTCCACGTGGTCTTCTGCTCTTACGAGGCCCCCAGCTGCTCCTTCTCATGGCAGATGTGCACTGGGAGCCACAGAAAAGGGGCACCAATCGGGGCCTGGAACTGGGCAGGAGAAAGTGAAGAATGCAGCACAAGCATGAGCTCCCTCCAGAGACTGAGCGGGACAGTGGAAGGAAGACACACCGCGGATCAGTTTCTGCATTCTCTGTAATAACACGAGGCTGTCGCTTACAAGGCAACGTGAGAGCCTAGATTGGTGATCCTCTATCTCTAGCATTGGGAAGTGTTCATCTTGTATCTCAAAGGATAACTATGAGCTCTCTGGGTGATTGGAAAAGAAGGAGGAATATCATAAGGACAGAAAAAAGGCAAATGCATCAATTACACATGTTTATACAGATCACTTTGAAAATGTCCAGGTACCTGGCATGGAAAGAATACAGAACACAGCAATGGGATTGGGGTTCTGTGAGGCTTTGCAGAGTGAGGGACATTAGCCAGCACCACTACAACATGTTTAGTAACCAAGGCTGAGACTCGTCTGATCCTAGGCTTCCTGAGAGGAGACAGCTGCTTAGTTCACCTGGGGTAGTGGCCAGCCCACACCTGGTGCTCAATAGCCATTTGGAGAGTGAATAAACACACACACACACAAAAGAAGTTCTGTACTCAAACATAAATCCTCCATCTTCTTTTTAATTCATTAAAATTAAACTGGATGCATATTAGCCACTGTTAGTATTTCAACTCTTCCTTTTTGTTCTATAAATAAGGAGATCTCAAGAGCAGTGGCTTTGTAGAACAAGCCCAAGGTGGGAAGCCAGGGCATCGCCCTGTTTCAGAAACATTGCTCAGCCTTCTGTTTCTCTGCTTTCTTGTCTCAAGATCATTGTGAAGATAAGAGCAAAAGGGCCTTGGCAGGTAGAAAACACCAGGAAGATAAGATGTCAGGGTGCTTTTTTATCCCACATCAACAGGAACTGAGACAGGTCGTGTAGATGAGGCTTTCAGGTTATTAAATGGTGTGTCATTAAACCAGGATTGTGCAGTCGTGGTGCTGTGTATATTTGGGGCCAGAGACTTTGCTGGGGAGACTTGTCCTATCGGTGAAATACTCCTGGCAGCATCCCTGGCCTCTACATATGTGATGCCAGTGGGACTCCCAACACCAGGTCCACCCATTGTGACAGCCAAAACCACCCCTGGTGGTGATGTGTATCCCCTCCCCCTTTTTGTCCCCTCAATGAGAACCACTGCAGTAAGCACTCATTTTCAGTCTTGACCTCGCTATGGAACTCCTTCTAAAATATGTTGGTTATGTCCTTGGCCTATGAACTATGTCTCCTGAATGGTCTTATGAAAAAACTACCTGGAACCATCCCACTTTCTTTAGGGCATGTTAGAATTACCAGTTTATAGCCCTAGTCTGCTATATTTTTGTAGACATTGTGTCTGTTTCGTGGATTTTCTCTTCCACTCTGCCTGTATGGTTGACAGCTGTCATTTCCCTGTAAGCACTGAAGTACACTAATTTGCTATTTCTAATCTGCTGTGAATTTGAAAGATGGTTAGCCAGCTTTCCTATGATGAATCTAAAATGAGAAGCCAGAGTCCCTGAATTTGTGCCTCGGTATGCAGGAGCTGGCAGGTAGACTTTGTGTGAGCCTCAGAGAGACCTTCCTCCTCCTCTGGGGAGCATCTGCCATTAAAATGTGGTGTTGTCATCATTTCCACAAGTATGACTATGATGTTAGCCTCACCGGCTCCCCATTTCTTTGACTTAGGATGGAATAAGAGAAAGATAGATGTCTGATAACAGTTCACGCCTTGCTGCCAATCATGTATAAACATTTCCAAAAGTAAATAGTCTTATTTTCTCATCACTTTGCTCTCTCTTGCTTCCATTAGACATTATATGAAGGCAATATACCATGTATATGGTCCATGAGAACACAAAGGGGCCCGATACAATATATGCCAATAGATGTTCTTTGATATTTTAAGTAAGACAGCACTGAACATAGTGGCAGGGTGCCAGGCTCCTTGTAGGCACTCAAACATACATTCATGTAAGGAAACACATTTATGGATGACAAAAATATATAACTTTCCAACTGCTGGTACAAAAAAAGACTCATGTAAGATGTGGCACACCAAAGATAAGGACTTCAAAAATCCAGATGAGGAAAGTGGTTGGTAATGAAAGCACAGGCTAATCTTTCATGTTACAGATAAAGAGGGAACTGTAATGGTCCCGGAGGGGGGAAATAAAATGACTGAACTTCAGCCTATTTCCTGTTCTGCAGCTCTTCTCTTTCAAGTTCACACACTGGGAATAGCCCAGTACATTCCGACTCTTGGGATGAGCTCACCTTTCATTTCCTCCATTGCAATGCCTGTGTTTTTTCAATGGAGAGAGAGAAAAGCGAAAACTCTCAGTGTCTGGCTCTGGTGGATAGAACCTCTGGCATCTCTAACAGCTTGTGTTGTCCGGGCTGCTAGGCTATTCTTTTCTGTTGTAGCTGGGAATAATCCCTCACACGAGAATAAAGCAACCTGTAGTGAGATACTTAACCGAATGTTGAGCAAGGTCAGGGGAAAGCACTCCATTTAAAAATGGCTCTGTACCTAATAAAAAGAGGAGGACCAGTGCTCAGTCTGAACAGCTGGGAAAAGAAAGGGTCTTGACTTGCTGCAGTTTTCAAGGTCATGACCGATCTTCACAGGCCCCACAGGTGACAGGCCTCCAGATGGTGGTCCTGGTCAGTCAGGTTCTAGAGAAAGGGGGCTCCAATGACCAGGTTACACCCAGGAACATGAAACCAGATGTCATGCTCAAGGCTGGGTCCCGAATCCAGGGTAGCCTATGAATTACATGGACCCGGGGATGCTATAATCTTGCAGATTTCATATGACCACTTTAGTGAGGAGTTCGGTTGACAAGAGCAAGACACTGATGTGACCAGAGTCAAGGAAATAGTCAGTCCTTGGCAGATACAGAAGTCCTCAGAACTCCGTAACCATCTATTTGTATCTTGAAAAGACAGCATTTGTTAGAAAAGATCTCTGTGTATCCTTTGGGTTCTGTAGTCTCAGCATTTCAGATAGGTCACCAGTTAATTGGAGTAGGTTAATGGTTCTTTTTACTACAGTGGCTTTTAAGCACCTTTCTAGTAGAAAGTGTGTGATTAAATCACAGGCTGCTGGGGGAAGCGTAACTCCCCTAGTTTTGTCCCCCACAAACAGACCATGCATGAGGTGGGATGGTTTCGGAACTTCCTGGGTACTTGGCCTTGTTTTCAGAGCACTCAGAACAAACAGCAGCTGTCAGTGGTCCTGAACACCCTGTCTGTGAGGATGATCACGCAGGATCCAGGGCAGTGCCTTGGGCATGTGTCATAGTAGGGAGGGTGAGATGAGGAGGAGAGGGGGGTGAGGGAGCTCAGCAAGAATAGGAGCTAGATGATGGCTAAATTCTAGGTGAGTTGGTGCAGTCTGTCTGAATTCAAAGTATCCTTGAAGACACGTTAAACCAAGGGTTCTGTGACTCAGAAGAGTAATGCAAAAGTACAGTCAAATCAGGGATACTGGGCCAAACTGCTTCTGCTGACTGCCTCGTAATTATTTGTTGGTGATGCTAGGTGGGCGTCATCTACATATATGTGATTTAAGAGATTTGTTGTAAGCCTTTGAGATATGAATTATTATCTTTATTTTGAAGGCTAAAAATTGGGAGCTTCATCACCATTAATCTTAACCTTGAACTGAAATTCAGCTTATGCTGGGAATTTGAGGTCTAGCCTGGGTAACTTAAATACCGGGAGTAGGTCTGTTTCCAGAGAAAAGTATATCCTCATAGCAAATGTGACGATAAAGCATCAGAACCCAGCCCCTGTGTAATTTGTAGGCTGGTCACATATGTTTACTTTAGTGAAAAAGAGTAAGCTCTATATGAAACAAGTGAATATATGAGTACATGTGTATGTGAATTTCTTATTTACCTCACAAACATACCTAGAAAAATTCTGGAAAGAAACAGATTTTAAAATTGATAAGCTTTCTCCAGAACAGGGTCTAGGGTTACTTTTTCTTCTCCTTTTTCATATTTTTTTCTACAGAGAGAATGAAACTGTGTGGGTATGTGTACTGGACAATGGACCCAGGGCCATATGTGTTCTACCCACACGCTCCACTCTGAGCTCACACTCTCAACCACACAAATCATATTTTTAGAAGACAAGAAGTAAAGCACAAGTGACCCATCTGGCTCTTTTAGACACAGGTGTTTTCGGTTTTCCCTCCTCCTGTTGCCTCTCCCCGGGTCTCTGTAGGTCTGTCACAACAGTGCACAGTGGATTTGAGGGTGATTCCATGGGCTTCTGAATCAGAAGTTTGAGAAGGTATCAGGATCCTACAGCATCGCCTCGTAGGCCTGGGCCACCTTGTGATCACTAGCAGTGACAGCACATCTGGGGAAGCCATCAGGGAGGCAGGAGGGAAAATCAAAGAGAAAGACTAAGTTATCTAGTCTGAAGGACCAGTGGTGGAGAGACTTCAGCGTCGGGGATTTCAGCCTCTGAAGTCAGCGTGCGAAGGGACAAGAGCTGATCTCAGAGCACACGAGGGCCGCAGAAACACGAAGAGCATGAACCAAGGCCACTAAGTCGGGACATACGCCAGCTGCACAGTGGAAGGTTTAAGAAGGGCACAGCCAGGCAGTGGGCACCAGGATGCTAGAAAGGGTGTTGTGTGGTGTTCACATAGGAAACAGATGGACTCTTGTGACATTTGGCATGGGAAGAACAGGGGATAGTGGTGTTTGGGGGAGGGAATAAGACCCCAGGACAGAGGCATAGAAACAGCTTAGATACCTGCTGCCAGTTGCTGTCTCTAAGGTGCCTGACAGGTGGTGACATTGGCAGCGTTACTTCATACTCTCTCGGCATAGCTGTGTGTTTCTGTGGGGCATGAATCATAATCTGGGGAACCTTCCTGTCTCCCACAGGGAGGCCATGACACTGACAAAAGACGTTGCGGACATGAAGTGTTATCTCACGACTATTTTTGTGACTGTTCCTCATCCTCCCATCACTCCTGGCCCTGAGGACCCCAAAGTAGAAGCATCACCACAGTGTAATACTTGGCAGATAGTGAATGAACTCAAGAATGATTTTTTAGAACTTAAATTCTATTCTAAAACAAGTGGCTAGTGGCTCCCACTCCCCACACCCTCTCTGCCATTCCTCATCTTGTCCACAGAGGAGGTGGACAATTTTTAGCCTAGATAAAATCTGCTTTTTCACAGGAGACTAAAGTTTGAGCTTTGATATTGTTATGGTTGAGGTTGGCATTGTCATTTTAGCATTACCTACATCTAAAAAGTGTTTAAGGTCTGGGGATACAGCTCAGTGGTTCTGGCGCCTGTCTTGCAAGCGCAAGGGCCCGGGTTCAATTCCTGGTAACCACATAACAATACTGGTCCTGGAGACTCACCCCACAGCAACCAGTACCACATACCACAGTGCCGGGCGTGGTGGCTCACGCCTGTCATCCCAGCACTCGGGAGGCAGAGGCAGGAGGACTGCTATGATGTGAGTTTGAGGCCGAGCTCAGGGCCAGCCTGAACTACGAAGAGAGACCCTGTCTCAAAAAATATAAATAAATAAAATAAAAAATAAAAAGTGTTTGAAACACTTTTCTTGGATATGGTAAAGCCTCTCAAAATGATTGAAAAACAAGAACTTTTGAACAGAAGAGATAGTTATAAACCACAGATCCTGTTGTTTCATTTCCCATTCTGGGAATCTTCTTCTTGGTGCAGAGCAGGTACTCGATGAACATTTTGGAATGAAGAATAAGTGGGTTTTGATTTCACACAAATCACCTCTGTGTTGTCTTCTGGTAATCTAGCCATTTGGTCAGATTTCCTTCCCTGGGCCTGACCTTGGCTGGGAAGTATTTTGCCAAACACAAAAATCAAATATATTTGCCTTTGTATAATCCCTACCTGGTTCACAAGGGAATATCTACGAGGTGTCCCATCTCTCAGCAAAGCAGCCATGTGGGGCAGGACAGTCTGACCTTCGCAACAAGCTGCCAGCTCCCTGCCGTCACGGTGGGTGTGAGACGCTCATGTCCAACTGCTCTCTGCACAGAGCCCCTCCTGCTTTTAGCAACACTGCTACATTCTTCTCCCTCTGTTGGCACACTCTGATGAGATACCAGAGCAGCCATGGACCCCAGAGAATAAGGGATGACACTTGCCTTGTTCCCCAGAAAGCTTGGCTCAGGATCCTGACGTTTGCAAGAAGGATGGAGACTGAGCCAAAGGGCAGTTCCAAGCCCGAGTCTGCTCACTGCCCACAAGGCACTTGGTCAACGTCTGGTAATGAAAAGAAAGGGTGTAGGATATGGCACGCAAGAGAGGAAATGGGAGGAAAAGTACAGAAAATAGAGACAAAAGGGAAGAAAAGAGAGAATAAGAAGAGGAGAGCATGAGAGATACAAGCAAGGAAAAAAAGAGATGGGAACAAATATATATATAATGTATATATTGCATATATATTATATATATTATTTATATAGCATATATATATATAAATTGCAATATATATATATATATATTGCAATATATATAACATAGCCAGGTTAATATATATATATTATTCAGTTTATAGCAATATACATATAATAGCAATATACATATACATAACATAGCCAAGTTGCTAGAAGGTTGTAGAGCAGGCTGAGAGCTCAGGTGCCCAGCTGTGCTGGAGACATCGTACCTAGGCAGAAAGCACTGTGTTCCAGGAAGACACCTGTGGAACTTGGGCCAAATCCCCGACCTCTCCAGACCACTGGCCAAGGTCTCACAGGAGAGCTTCAATTCACAAACATAGTTGTCCACATGGTTCTGGTTGCAAACCACATTGGATGAAAACTGAAACAAATTTCCCCATAAGGTCACCGTTAAACCGAGCCACTGAATTTGTAAAGAGAGAATCAGACCAAACCTCTCTCTGTGTGAGTACCCCAGGCCCCAGCTGTCCCCCAGGAGCCAGCGAGAGCTGTGTCATACGCAGCTGGCCGTCTGCCCTGGAGACCAGTCCCCAGTCCTCTCCAGCGCCCCTGTCTTCATTTTCTCACTAGGCATCCTCGTGGCCTAATCCACTGCAGAGGACAAAGCATTACAGTTTCTGTAGGAGCTAAACTGCAAAACACAAGTATTACAGAAGCACAAATCTTCCTCCATGTAGCCTCTTCTTAAACCTGAGTCTCCTGGAAATACATATCTTAGTTTCTGCCATCCACAGCACCCAGGCAGAGCCCGACTAGGAAGTTTCAGAGAGGAGAATGTAAAAGGAAATACAGATATTTATAACTGAAATATCTTTCTCCCTAGGCATTACTCCCTTCCTCTTTTCTTAATGAAAATTCAGTTAACTGAATATTTAGCTCCCCAAGGAAGATTCTTCAGCCATTGATGACGTTGGGCACACGGGGAGGCTGTAGCAGAAATGACGGCTGCTCTTAGCTAATGATCACCGTGCTGGGATCAGGACAGACGAGGTCTTTGAGCTTGGCCCCTGTTTCCATGTGAATTAGGTATTAGGCACAGAATATAGCTCAAAGCATTTTGTGCTTGCCTGCAAACCAGACGGGCACTGGATCCAATTTTATACATGTACAGGTATATCAAATAAATTTAATTTCCCCATTGAAGGTGCTTGCTTTTAATTCTGGGGCCAGCAGTGCAGAACAGTTTTGAAGATTAAATTTCCATTCCGAGAAAGAAAAGTTGGGGATAGAACTTCTAAAGCACAAGCAGCCAAAAAGCAAAAGGTTTTGGTGCACTTGGCAGAGGTAGGGGGTGTGTGAAGGTCTCGTGATTAACAGACAAGAAAGCTTCAGTGGCAAGATGGCCTTTGCCACCTCATTTCAAGCCAGTTACCTTATGTAGAACAATGTGGGGCTAGCTTTGACATCTGTTGCAGCTGTGGGGACCCAGCTGACTTCTCCAGGGCTCCTGCTGCTGCTGCATGTTATGTATGGATGGAAGTTTGGCTGCCCAGCCTCTTACCTACTACTGTGAGGTCCACCTGAGCAGGTGTGACTCTCAGGGCAAACTCAAGGGGTTTTAGCAATACCCACAGCTTCCTTTACCTGTGTAAGGAATGAGAAGCTACAGAACTTCCAGAGGCTTAGAACCCTGTGGACACAGAGAACCGTTTAATAAAGCCCACAGGCCTGAGAAGCACACACTGCCTTTCCCTCCCTAAGACTTTGCTTCAGCAAAGCAGCCATGTGGGGCAGGCTGTGTAAAGGTCTTACCTGTGTTCATAGCTTAAGGGGAAAAACAATTTAGTGATTACTTTTGATCTCAGAGTTCTGCTGGCCAATATTTGGTTCTTTGTGCCTTGGGGTAGTTGAGCGTTTTCACCACATTTCACAAGTTTGATTCCACTTATTGAGTGTTCACTGCATCCCAAGTACTATGTCAAATATTTCATACATAATATCCTCTTTCATTATTATATGGAAATATTACTATTCTCCTTCTAAATATCAAGGCAGTGAGGCTCTGAGAGTTTAAACGCCTAGCAGGAGTGGGAAGCTGGTGTTCGTGGGACAGGATTCAGTCCCCGGACAGGCCACCCCTGTGCTGTCCCATGGGCCTCCTGCACGTCCCAGGGGTTACCCTGTGCGCTGCTGTCTTCCCGCTCTCCTGGCACAATCAAGGGAACCCCGGTTCGCCTTCATGGCTGAGTGTCCTGTCGCCCAGATCAACCTAAGATGAGCCCAGAAGGATCCGCTCAGTGTGTCCCCTGCCTCCGAGTGAGCACGCCACGCTCCCCTGCAGGGTGTGGGTTCACGCCCATTGACTCAGAAGCCACTCCTGCTTACAGCCGCCCTGTTATTCATGAGACAACAACACTCTGGATCGTACTCAACACATACCCAAGCAAGGTCCTCGTGCTGTGCCCCCATCCCAGAGTCACACTGTTGCTCAGTCATAACCCGGAAGTTAACCCACATTCAAGACCAGGCCAAGGCGCGATGGCTGCTGCCTAGTACGAGGGTCCGCTTAATACAGAGCAGGCACAGAAGTCACGGAGGCATTGCAAGCCTTTCTTATGAGAAGCTACCTGCCATGTGAAGGACCATTCTTGCTTTCTAACATACTGTTGCGTAGGGTATCCGAAATGATGTCAGGAGACAAGAAACGAGCTGAAGAAAAGTCTGCGGTATAGATAATAAGTCCTTTTATTTCAAAAAATGAAATAATTGTTAGTTCAAGTAATATTTTGACAATGGCAGCATTTCTGTTCAGCTGATGGTCCTTGAGCATGAACAGATTCTCATGAATAAAGAGGTACTCGTGGCTGCATTTATCTCAAACTGGATCTGTTTTAGAGAGTTGAGTATTTTAAGGAGAGTATGTTAACAAATTAAAAGAGTGTTTTAATAGGAATACTTTCTGGGGCTTTTTGTCAGTTAACACTGAGCATACTTTAATTGGCTCCTATTTGTTGCATTTTTGCTTTAGAAGACAGTGTCTTCTGATGTACAAAAAGGGAGTCAGTTACTCACTAGTCACAGTATCGTAGAGTGGCCAACAAGAAGAATGCACAAAGGCCAGGCGAGCGGCTGCTCCCCCTCCCGCCTGAGCCGTGGCAGACGTCAAGTCAGACTGACAGTCTTAGCGTTAGTCTTGCGCACACTCCATGTGGCCACACCAGTCCATTATCATGGCCACTGGGCAGTCATGTTCCCTGGGCTACCGGTGCATTTGTCTCTCCATAGTAAGAGCCAGTGCTCCCGGGGGTAGGAGTAGGATTCTTACAAGCCAGGAATAAAACAGGATTCCATGTGTCATGCACAACAATGAAGGAAGAAATATTTATCTTGGAAATCGTACCACACAATCTATATTATGGGAAAAAAAATGGAATGCAAGTGGTGCTACTCTAATTATAAAATCTGACATCTAAAATGTTCCCAAATCCAAAATGTTTGAGCACCACCTAAGTGGAAAATTCCACATGGGACCTCAAATGACAGGTCACAACAAAAACACAGATGCACTGACAATGTAGAAAATTAACTGCAGACTATGTATATAAGATATATATGAAAAATAAATTCCACTATGGAAATCAGATCCCATCCCCAAAATAGAAAGAAAGTTAAATCCAAAACATTTTTAGTCCCTAGTGGTTCACATAAGGGAAATTCTGCATGCAGTAATTTTTAGTGTAGGAAAGCGATTCACCATTGAGAATTAGGCTATATTTGGGGTAAGTAAAATACAGCTCCTACTGTACATATATTTCATGTATTCCACTGATAAATTGTCACTACAGTCCATTTTGCCTCTTACCATCTGATTTACTCGGATTTCTTGACTATGACAAAATATGTGAGATAACCAGCTTATAAGAAGACAAAGCTTATTTTGATCAAGGTTTTCGATATTTTAGTCCATGATCTTTTGGTCCAATTACTTTTGGACTATGAAAGGAATGTGTAGTGGAACAAAGGAGTTCACCTCTCAGCAGCCAGGGGGCAAAGAGAGAGGAAGAGGAAGTTTGAGGCCCTAAAATCCCCCTCAAGGCCCTGCTCCAATGGCCTAACTTCCTGTGATTAGTCCACACCTCCAAAGTCCTGCCACCTCCAGTAATGCCACCAGGCCATCAACCATGCCTCCAACACACTGGCTTTTTAGGGACATTCAAAATCTAAACTATAGCACTGTCCTTCCATATCAATCTTCCATTTTAATCCCAGTCAACACTGAGCTCCCTGAGAGCAGAGACTGTCTTCTTCATCTCTCTTTATATCAGTGTCTCGCAGCACTTTGTTAACTGAGCCCACAGTCTTGGCTCCTTTAGCTTTATCCTCCATATACAAGACTGGACACGTCACTCTTGCCTGCAACCTCTTCACTCTACCTCTTTACCTGTGAAGGAAACTCAAACTCTTCTCCAGCCATGTTTCCAGCCAGCCAGACACTTAACTTCACAATCTAGTAACACCAAACCCTTTGAAGTTCCTCGCAAACATTGTATAGTTCCTGCCTTTGTGCTGTTAATTCATGCTGCCCTATCTCCTAGAATTTCCTCCCCCACCAGATTCTAGTCCATCTGTTAAAGCTCAACTAAGTCATCATTGCATAAGAAATCCATCCCTGCATCCCCGAGCTGGAGTCTGTGCCTGGCCTGTGTTCTAAAAGTCTCACATCCTATGTTATCATTCACCATATAATAACAGAATCCAACTCAAACAGTAATGTGTTTCTACACTTAAAGTGAAAAGAGATACATTGATTTCAATTGCAGAGAAGCCCATTGGTTCATAAATTATTAGGATTTCATTTTTCTGCTTCTTTTTTAAATTAACTTGGACTAATCTCTTCATAATATAGAAATTATTTCCACAGCTCCTAGTACATTTTTTTCCATTGACATTCTTCTGGAAAGGAAGAATTTCTCTTCCACTTACCAGCTCTGTTGGATCATTGAAAGACGGCACCCCATTCTTAACCAGTTACTGATGCAAAAGATAATTGTGATGACTGGCTGAGACACCATGGCTGGAATGAAGGAGAGTAAAGGATACTGTGGAGGCCACCAATAATATCCACTCTGCTCCTGAGCAGCCCTTGATGGTTGGTTATGTGTCCCTGTCATAGTCTTCTTTATATTCCTGGCATGTAGCCCAGTGTTTGATACCTACCCAGTGTGTACTCAGTGCAGACTTATGTGGCAAGAGGGAAAAGCCTATCATGGAGCACCCTGAAACCAAAGCAAAGAACAAATTCTCTGGGCCACCTTCTTTCTAGAACATGGTGATCTGCAGCTCTTTTTTCAGAACAAAGTCTTTCACTTTTACAATTTTGAGACTTTAAGCACAAAGGCCTGAGTTCAATCCTGAATGCCGCAAAAAAAAAAGTAAAGATATGCAAATTAAAATAATATCAAGATTTTATTTCACTCCAGAAAAAAATGACTATACTCAAGAGATCTTATAACAACAAATTCTGGTGAGGCTGCAGGGAAGTAGGAATCCTTTTGCATTGTTAGTGGGAATGTAAACTAGTACAGCCATTATAGAAATCTGCATAGAGATTCCTCAAAAAACTAAAAGTAGACATTTAATTTGATCCAGCTCTTCCCCTTCTAAGAATTTTCCTGAAAGAATTGAAGACATCATATTACAGTGGCACATGCACACCCATGTTTATAGCATCACACTTCATATTAAATCTTGGAAGCAGGCTATATATCTATTAAGAGATGAACAGAGAAATAAAATGTGGTTTTTGTACACAATGCAGTGCTAATCTGCCATAAAAAAGAATAAACGAGTCATTTGTAAGAAAATAGATACACCTCAAGACTGTAAAGTTAAGTGAAATAAATCAGACACACACCTGAAACACCTCATGATTTCTGTTATATGATAAACCCAAAATATCAATAAAAATAAGAGATAAATGACAAGAATTAAGGAGATAGATTTTGTTCAACTTAAAAGGGGATTGAGAAGTGAAGTGACGGGCTGACGATGTAGCTCAGCAATGCAGTGCCTGCTTGGCAAATGTGAAGTTCTTAACTCAACCCCTGATACATTAAAAAAAAAGGAAAAAGAAAAGAAAGAGAGGAAGGAAAGAAACTGAAAAAAAGAATTGTGATGTATTATGTACATGTACCAATTGCACACAAAACTTGTTATCATTATGTAATGCAAACATGTATTGATAAAACACAAAAACTGAAAAAATAATGTATTCATCTCACAAAGGTAAATAGTTTTTCTTCCAAAAATTTATAGAAAATAAATTATGACATATATAGAAGATAACCCATGAAAAGAACTTCTAGCTTCTTAATATCCCAATGGTTTATAAAACCAAAGGCAACAAATTTGACACCTGAATGGAAGGACAGATAATTACAGTGATCCTTGGCAGTAGATGTCTAGCACAGAGAAAAGACCTCTTGGCTCCAACAGATGTACTCTATATATTCTTGTGTTTCCTTATGAAGCCATCAAAAGAAATCCATGGTCATTTGTTTCTCTTTATGCAGAGCTCTTTATATGCATAACTGCATTTTTATGAGAACAGCAAGAAGGCTTGAGTCACAGTCTGAGATCACAGAACTTCAAAATCTACCTCATGAGTGGGTATAGAGATGACCAATACTGGAAAACATGGTACCTCTCCTTAGGATTTTCTAATAAAGCTATTTTCCTTTGTGTAAAAGGAACATGTGTCCATTGTAGAAAGCCCTGGATATATAGATAAGCAAAAAAGGAAAGTGAGAATCCTACTCTTTCCCAGCACTCAGAAGCAACCACTGTTGATATTTCATTGCAAATGTTTTTCATCTTTCAAGTGTCCACCTGCATGTAGGCACTTTTAACAAAAAATGCACACAGGCTTTCTTCTTAAACCTCAAGTACTCAGCATTGAGTTAGTCATACTACTTGATTCACGGAACACAATTTCTCAGCTCTTGCCAGGGACTCTTGTGGACTTTTCCTCTCTTTTCTTCACATTACCTGACACTCCCTGCAAAAAATACTAATGTATTGGTATATTGTTGGTCTATACCGTTGTTCTGAGAGCATATGTGCTTATAATCCATACAGATGATGATGTGCTATAGACCTCATAGTTTGTTTGTTTTTTTTTCATTTAATCCTGTTTTAAAAATCTAATCATATTGCTCTTTGTCAGTCTAGTCCAGCACAGGGGAACCGTTTAGAGCTTTCAGTGACAAACAGCCTACTGTGCACACATACCGTAGGTCTATCACCACTGGTCTAATCTGTGATGCTCCTTGCTGCTCAGAATTCCATCACATTTTACTACCCTGGTCACAGACACTTGGATTATTTCATGAATATAACTAGGAAGCACTTATCAGCTCTGGACCAATAATGGAGAGTTGGGTCGTTGAGTACCTTTCTACCTAATTTTACAACATGCTGCCATATCGCAGCCCAGATGGGTAAGCCTTCTCTGCTCCTCCCAAAGTGCCCTACATTATCCAAGTTTCTAATTTTGGCCAATCTGATGAATGTAAAGAGGTATCTGGTTGTTTTCATTTGCACTTTCTGATAATCAAGGGGTGTGAACATAATTAATATGCTGCTTAGCCACTTGGATGTCCCTATCATAAGCTTAGCCTGTTTTAAACCTTCCGGTTTGAGTTGGGTGGGGGTCCTGTTATGCCTTTTTAATTTTTTGCCATATGTTTGTCTCACTTTCTTGTAGAGTTAGGGTAATATCTACTTTAAGATTTTCAAAATCGCCTATGTTTTGACAGTTGTTTTAGTGTTAGCTTTCTTTTTGGAATATCTTTTACCAAAAATAAATTCTTAATTTTTCTGTTGTCCATATAGTTTTGTCTCTCCATACTGAGACACATCTTTCGAATGTCATGGTTTTGTTTTAAATGTTAAATGGGGCATCAGTTACACTTGATGTATTTACTGTAGAATCTCTTGCATTGCAAGTAGACTGTTTATATTACTTGGACATATTTAAATAAACCTGAGTCCTTTTTTATACCCTCTCATTGGATCTCTATGAAATGAAATGTAAATGAAATAGGTATTATTCTCCTCATTTTATGGATGACAAAATTTGTTTGAATCAGATGTGTATTGACCTGATCAACTTCCCCACCTAATTAGCAACCAAGCCAAGATCAATAATAACGTCTGTTGTGCCCAAGCCCAGCAGCATATCATGAAGTTTATCAAAAATGAAGATTGATTCAATAAAAACAATAAAAATCCCTATGAGAAAACTCTTCACCATCTGCAGTACTTTGGGTGTTGACTGTGCCCTAAAAGTCCTCGTGCTAATGGGTTAGGCCCAGGATGGCTCAGAGGGGGCGGGGATGTGGAGGCTGAGCCTGTGGAAGGTCTTTAGGTCCCAAGAGATGCACCCAAGGAGAGGACGGTAGGACCAAGGTCTCTTTCTTTTTGTCCTTTTGCTTCTTATCCATAAGGCAAGCAGCTCACTCCACCGTGTCCTCCATGCTGCTGCCCTCAGTCACCCCTACCAAAGGGCCAAATGGATGGATCTTCCCTGCTGTAGACTGAAACTTTCAAAACTGTGAGCCAAAATACCCCCTTTTCTCTTTACGAGTTCGTTGTCTTAGACATTTTGTGACATGCTGTGAAGATAACACAGTGGAGTACGATGAGCACCCTGATGCTTCCTGTTGATGCAAGACAAACCCTTGGTTGGGGGAAGAGGTGTGTGTGTGTGTGTGTGTGTGTGTGTGTGTGTGTGTGTGTCGTGAGCAACAGAGAAATGTGACAAGTGAGTTTCCGCATGAGTCCTGTGCTGAGTGCAAGGGCAGGTGAGCTGTCCTTCAAATCCACTCTCAGATTGCAGAGATGGAGAGACCTGGGCCAGGGACAGAAATGTGGGTCCAAAGGGGGAGGTAGGAGGAAGATGCTAATCACTCTCACATCAGAAAACGTGCTCTGAGAAAATGAGTATGTTGTTAGATTTGACCTCCGTGCAGACCATGAAAAGACAGATGTGAGAGAAATATTGGACTCTGGCCCCTAGAAATCAATGACTGCTGTCCCAGGATGGGAATAATGAGCTGGAGGTCAGGTGACTGTGCGAGAGGGTGAGGCCAGCTGTGGACTCTCACTGCCTAAGGGAAAGGTGATTGAATGAGGGGGTGAAGGAAGATTCATTCTTCAGTGCGGTCTTAATTGCATTACAAAATGCTGTTTGTCAGCATTTTGTGGACAAAGAGAAAAAAGCCTCCTTGACTGCTGGTTGGTTAGGGTCTTTTCATCTTGACTTGTCCTTCAGCACCACAGGCAGTTGCTGGCAAAATCCAAAATCCGTGCTCTCTGACTGAGCATGTCTTCCTCATAAAAGGATTCCTTTTGCATAATCCCATTGAGTAAGGCTCTAGTCGGTACTTTTAAGAAGTTAGTATTTCAAATATTTGCCAAATGAGCTCAAAAGATTATAATAACAATAATAATTATAGCCTCCATTTACTGACTGCACACTGTGTGCCAAGCATTGTGTTTAACAAGCACAATTTCATTTACTCTGGTGGAAAAAAAAAAAAAAAAACTTAAGACATAAGTACTATGATTATCTCCATTTCGAAGATGAGGAAATTGAAGCTTAGAAGGAGGGTGAGTTCCTCAAGGTTACAAAGCCAAAAACTAGCAAAATGGGAATAGAAATCCAGACCTAGCTGCCTTCAGAATGAATTTCTCCAGTCTCAAAATTTGTACAAGCTAAGCATGCTCTTTGGGATATCTAACAAATGGTCTTAAAGTTTAGTCACTTAAAAGAATGAACTTTGTTACTTCTTATGGCTTCTGAGGGTCACAATCCGAGGATTTGCTTAACTGGAGCTTCCAGCCCCACGTCATGTTGAAGTTGCAGCTAAGGTATGCAGCAGGGCTGCAGTCACATGAAGACGGGCAGAGGTGGAGTTTTCCCCAGGGGCTGTTGGCCAAGATCTTAGAGTCTTATCATGTGGAACACTCTACAGAGCTGCCTGGCTTTTATCTATAAATAAAAATATCCTGTGTTTTTAGGAAGATAGTCAACCTGTGAGATAATCTTATGTAAGATAAAGTTAGTTGCACACACTTTGAATATGACAGTGATAATATGAGTTGGTCACAGTTTCGAGGATATTCAGGGATATGGAAGTATCCAGGCCTCCTGCAAAAAGATGACCAGATCATGTCCATTTAACTGAGCCTCGCTAAGAAAATGGCATCTTTGGGCTGGGGATTTAGCTTAGTGGTTCCAGCGCCTGCTTTGCAAGCACAAGGGTCTGGGTTCATCCCCAGGAACCACATACAACAATGCTGGGCATAGAGACTCACACCCACCAGCAATCAGTACCACATACCACAGTGCCCAGCGTGGTGGCTCATGCCTGTAATCCCAGCACTCGGAAGGCAGAGGCAGGAGGATTGCTGTGAGTTCGACGCTGGGTTTAGGGCCACCCTGAACTACAAAGGGAGACCCTGTCTCAAAAAAAATTTTTTTAAAGAAAGAAAGAAAAGAAAATAAACACAATAAGGGCCAGGGTCAGAGCAGGCGTCAGTCCTCTTCTCTTGATGTTTGCAGAAGGAAAAAGGTGCATTTTTACAGAGATTTGGTAGCTTCTAGAAAGCCAGCACCTAAACACTCTGACATTCAAGTCTCACAGATTGGACTCCAGGCTGAGGATAATCAGTGTACTGAAGCTGGGGCTTAGCCACGGGAGTAGAACTCGTAAACAGCCCCTTGCTACAAGGCAAACCCATCCATGTTCACTTTTGTAGTGAGGAAAACTGGGGCTCACTGGGGTTTTAAAATCTGCAGAGCCCCCTCTGAATGTAAATCATACAGAAGAATATCTGGCGCATGGTAAATACTCAGTAAAGAGCAGTGTACTAGTATCTTGTCATTTCAATTTCATGTGGCCATTTTGAGGATCAAGGCACGTATTTATTTATTTAGTACTATTACCACTCAGTGTATTGTATGCTCCATAAGTTAGGAGCATCATGTGTCTGTCTTCTTTACTATTGTATTCCCAATACCCAACACAGAGATGCTGCCAAGCACACGTTACAGAAATTAATACATCCAATGAGGATCTTTGTGCGCAATAGATGCTCTGTGGTTAATACTTATCAGCCTTACCATTGTTGCTACGTTTATCAGCATCCTCATCTCCACAGCTTCAGAATACTCTGGCATGGTCACTTGGCAGTGGTCTTGGTCTCTGACTGTGACATGTAATTTCCTCCACTATATACCTTAAATCCTCAGGAGGCTCTCCTCCCACGGTAGCAAAAGATTCATTTGAACATATTGGTACAGTATGTTTATGCCTTGAAGGACAAAATTTAAATCCTGTAAAACCTTTAACAAACTCTGGCACCAGGTTCACCTCAAATTTCCTGAAATCCTGCTCTCCTGATATGGAGACCATCTCCATTACTGAAACTCTTAGGCCTTGGGTAATTTGCCAACCCTGTCTGAACCTCCATGATCTCATTTTGAAAATGTAGAAAATAAAGCCCATCAAATATTAATAGGACTGTGGTAATAAAGAACTGCAGTTCTCTCTGCCAGAGTTCTTACGTGTGCCCTGTCCATAGTAGACATGCAATAAACATTTATGGAATGAATGTCCTGATTAAATGAATGGCATATTTTATGTCCCCAACTTTACCATTCTTTCCAACAGTTGAGTCAGCACAAAAGAAAGAGCCTTTTCAACTCTTGCAAATGCAGACAGGGTGGAGGATGTAGATCCCAGGACTCAGTTTGCCTCTGGGTGAGTCCTAAGGTATGCTCAGTGTCTCAGTGGTCTTGTCCACAAGATAACAGGAAATGACAATGGTTGTTGCACAACAATGTAAATATGCTTGGTGTCACTGAACCATACACTTAAAAATGGTAAATCTTATCGTATATGTATCCATAATTTCTAAAAAAGCAACATTTTGGCTAAGTTACTAGTTCTCTGACATTGGAATACCTAGCATGTGTGATTATGTGCAAGCTTTCTGTGAAGCATTGGTAACTTCATCAAATGCACAATCTCATGGAAATTTTTGGTGGTCCTGTGAGTGAGGTATTTTTGTCTCTGTCCTATTTTACAAGTGGAGAAACAGACAGTGCAGTATTTTTAAATCCAGGGTCAATGTGATTTACTACTTAGTTTACTGATATTTTTTGTGACAAATACCAAATGCAGGCAGTTCAAATTCTAGTCCAGGTGAACTTTGGTGGAGAGGACGGTATTGAGACATGTTAGAGTTTGAGGAAGCCTCCTCCCCCTCCTTTCTTACAGTTAGAGGAAGACATGGGAATAGGATGGAAACTCCCAATATACTAAAGCAGAAGGAAAGAGAAAAAATGTTCAAAAGAAGAAAAAGAATGCCAATACCCAGCTACCCACATTTCACTGTTGTAAAGAGTTTACTCTTCATTATCATATTTGCATAGTTAATAATAATAAAAAATGTCTTATTGAACACTGATATCAAAAGTGCTATGAGATGGGAAGGTGCGAGTGCAGGGCTGTCCAGCCTTCTTCCCCCTCCCACTGCGGGATGGGAGGTAGCGCGCTCTTCTCAGCACCCTCAAAGCAAGGCTGCTCACGATGCGGGGGTGGGGGGCCAGGAAGCCAAGGCCTCATTATGCTGCCCATCTGACAGGGCACAGGCATTAGTGAGGATTGTGCCCCACCCCTCTGTGAGTTCAGTTGATTCATCAAATCATTGCCGTGGTCACAGGAAGGACAGCAGCTGACAGGCAGAAGCCGGCCACGATGAGCAATACAATCACTCATTCATTTCTCCCAACAATCTGATGAGTACAATCACTGGTTACTTTTTTCATTCCTTCATATGAAGAGGCAGGAATACTTAGAAAGCAAGTCATTCACCTGAATTCACAAACTTAAGCCACAACTGCAAAAAGCAATCATGGACAAAAGCCACCATTTGGGGAAGGTGGCTACAGGGACTGAATAAAATAATTCATGTAGGGCCGGGGATATAGCTCAGTGGTTCTGGCACCTGTCTTGCAAGCACAAGGACCTGGGTTCAGTCCCCGGTAACCACATGACAATACTGGGCGTGGAGACTCACCTCAGCAGCAATCAGTACCACATACCACAGTGCCAGGTGTGGTGGCTCACACCTGTAATCCCAGCACTCAGGAGGCAGAGGCAGGAGGATTGTGATGTGAGTTTGAGGCTGAGCTGAGGGCCAGCCTGAACCACAAGGCGAGACTCTGTCTCAAAAAAATAAATAAATAAAATAATTGATATAATCACTTAACCCACAGCCTCGCACTAAACAGATGAAGAAGGTTTTGTTACCCGTGCATGGTGGTGCACATATGTAATTCCAACACTCTAGGAGACTGAGGCAGGGGGATTGTAAGTTCAAGTACAGCATGGGGAACTTACTGAGACTCTGTCTCAAAATAAAAAATAAAAAAGGACTGGGGATCTAATTCAATGTTGAACAACCTGAGCTCAACCTCCATGTACAAGCTTTCTATGAAGCATTGTTAACTTCATCAAATGCACAATCACATGGAAATTGAGAAAAAAAGCAAAAACTAAAACCAAACTCAGTTTACTGACAGGAAAACGAGGCTCAGAAATTGTCTGAAATGCACAGCTCACAAGTGGTAAAGCCAGAGCCCCCTCTTATGCCAAAGTGCCCTCGACATTCCCCTTCACCCTTGACCTTCTCGGGCACTGACTTGGTACAGGATGACAAATGTCTGACTGCCTTGATGCCGCCGGGCGCTGGTCTCCTGCGCTGGGAACGTCTGGTTTTGTCTTCGGTAAATGAAGCCTGGGGATGGTTGCAATCTCCCTGAGCTCATCTTTTCATCAAATTTAACAGTAAATACACTGCTCCATTCCATGCCTTACAGGAGGTGAATATGATTTGTAGTGCTCTTGTAAGCACAACTTGCAATTGCTTTGCAATAATCTTTCCTTGTAGTGATGTAGAACACCTCCAGCCAGCCCAGGCAAGGTTTTTCCCATAATTGTATGTAATAATCCAGTATTTTATATTTATTTCATCAATTTCAGCAGTTCACAAGAACACCTATAATCTTAGATCCAGTAATCGACTGTCTCAGAATTGCCCCATCCTAGATTTAGGCCTCGCCCTTGGCAGTTCAGCTAAAGCGCCTCACCACCAAGTGCCCCTCATCACAGGTAAGGGAAAGTGCTATTTGGGTTGTATTTAATTCTTATTATTTAGCAAGCTGAACTGAATGCCACAGAGTTTAATAACGCGGGGTGTAATTGCTTTAATGCTTCGAAGGCAACGTGGCTGCAGACTTCTCCAGTCTTCACCAGGATTCTCTTGCAAATGAGACACTCCTACTCCCTGGAGGCTTTTCCGCATCAGCATTTTAATACTGTACCTTGTGAGGTGGGCAGAGGCACTGGCTAGGGAGGAAGTGGTCATCGGATGGAGTTGTTCACAGCCACCACCCTTCGTGGGGACCTGCTAGGTGCCTGGCACTCTTCTGTTACCTCATTTAATCTCATGACAACCCATATGTATGGCTGTTCTCCCACTTGTGGCTTGAAGAGATTGTTTAGAAGATGTCACACAGCCGATGGCTACGAACACGTGCACCAGAGGGACAGTTTACAGCTTCTCTCCCTTGCGCCTCTCCAGCAGGGTCCTCCAGATGGGTTTTGCAGGGCAGTAAGTAGGAACAGAGAGTCAGAAACTTGGCACATGATACCCTTTGAGAAAGGAGGAAGACCCCAAAGGATCCGTGGCCCTGGCTGTTGACTTGCCTGTCTTCTGGTGCCTGTGGTGGTCCTGATTCCCGGTCAGGGTGTCCTTGTTTCTGAGTTCCAGTGTCTGCTCTTCAAATGGGACCCCCAGCCACTGAGCACAGAGTGACTTCTACTGTGCTCTGTAAAGCCTCCTGAGAAGCTGCAGTCTCTTTCTCTTTGTAGTAAGGCTCACATTTGATTACCCAATAGCAATTCTTCCTTTTTCAACATGTTTAAACCCTGCTGATGCTAGGAGACATGTTTTAAAAATAGAGTCCTGGTAATCAAATCTATTTAAGGAGTATATAAGATACATATTATTTCTTAATGGACTTACAGTGACACCTTACTGACCCTAAATCTGAAGTGTATATATCAGGCACAAGTGAGTAGATTTAAGGGAAATTATGGTTGAACTGATGGGTGTTATTTGGATAATATCTTCTGATTACTGAGAAATGGGATGAATGCTAAAATGTAAGCATATTTATCTAAATCTACCTTCATCAGACAGACTAAGAACTCTGTGAGGATACTTACGTAATAAAATGTGGATGGAAATCAATTCTGCTTGTAGGAATGAAAAAAAACTGTATGTCTGCTGAGAAATTGTCTATTTTTGTTTTATTTTGTGACAGTAATTTGATTTTTGTTTAACTTCATTGTAACCTAATCTCCCCCCAAACCCAGAAACCAGTCCAATACACACTCTATATTACTTCGTGTGTTGCTTCAATGGGAATCTGTCTCCTGAGTGCTGAGGCTACCCTGAGACACACAGCGGTGACCTGCGACATATATGCTTGTCATTGCAGGATACAAGGGGGTGGGTCATGAGCACATATGCATTTTCAGTGATGACAATGAGGCTCAGGACAAATCCAAAATCAGGAAGTAGACATGCCATCCTTCGGGCAAATAATCATCCAGGAGGCTTTTGAAGAGGGTAAGATCCTAATGGGAACTAAGGAATAGGAAAGAGCATGTGCTGTCTTTCACATAGAAATCTCTCACCGAAATAGTCAGGGAAACCTCAGTCCTGCCAAAAGAAAGATAATTCTCTCCTCTTCTGCCTTCTCCCCTGCTGATTCACACTTCCATTTTCTTTTTTTAGGTTTTTTGAGACAGGGTCTCGCTTTGTGGTTCAGGCTGGCCCTGAGCTCAGCCTCAAACTCACATCACAATCCTCCTGCCTCTGCCTCCCGAGTGCTGGGATTACAGGCGTGAGCCACCACGCCCGGCACTGTGGTATGTGGTACTGGTTGCTGCTGGGTGTGGGTCTCCACACCCAGTATTGTT
>PVIR01025044.1:0-27436 GCA_004026965.1 Petromus typicus | reverse complement strand
GAAGATGTAAATGAGTCCTAGAATTGTATGTTATATATTGTGAAATAGAAAATGCTCAATGTAAAATAAGGTGAAAGGGGACAATGTTGAGATTGTAACAAAAAAGTAAGGAAACAAATTTTATGTATATGGGGGGGTGGTAGGGTGGGTAGGGCTATGGGAAAAAATGAGAATTAAGTTGTGTCTTATACTGGTACAAGTCCCCATTATGGAGTGCAATCATGATGTGTATATTTAATGTACCAATAAAGATAAAAAAAAACAACTACCCAAATTGGGAAGAGAGCATCAGGAAAGTAAAAGAACAGTTTCCACAGGACTAGGAATGATTCTCATTTCCTCAATCTAGAATGGAAAGCTTAAAATACTTAGGTTACTGGACAGATTAATGGGAAATGTAGCTTACCAATGGGTTACATTAACCCTGTCCTAAAAGTATTTTTTGTTTGTTTTGATGAAACTGAAGAGAAGGGTTTGAAAGTGTTCACTTGACTTCAGGTAACGTACCTGCATGTCACAACAAAGGTTATTGTCCTTTTCAAAGAAGGTCCCAGCAACAGATGTTCCAGGATCTAGTCATGACCACGCAGCCAAGAAGAAACAGAAAAACATCATCTATGTTTGGAGAGAGGGAAATACAAATATCAATAAGAGATCTCTAACCTAAAATAATGCTGGAACTGGTAGACCAGAAGCACAAAGACTGATCATAATTATCTTCCATATACTCAGAAGAGTAGAGGGAAACCTGCTTGAGACTAGAAGAAAAATGAAATGTTTCCAAAAGAAACTGAGAAATATTTTATTAAACTCATACATTTGGAAATTGAATGTCTAGCTACATAATATTTCAGAAGTTACTAAAACTGTGAAATGCTGAGAAATGCATGGGTAATATTTTGCAAAGACTCTCCACAGGGTCTCTAAGAACATATGCTAACATTTTAGCTACTGTAAAAACTAGATTGAGAGGGATGCAAGGATGACACTGTGCAGAGATAGTCTGGATGAAGTTCAAGTTCTTTTCTATCTTTTGCTTACCTTTGGGAGCACCACACTTAGTAGATACACAATTAAGAATTCAGCATTTTGGGCAGGGGATTTAGCTTAGTGGTTCCAGTGCCTGTCTTGGAAGAACAAGGCCCTGGGTTTGATCCCTGGTAACCACATACAACAATACCAGGCATGGAGACTCATGCCCACCAGCAATCAGTCCCACATACCACAGTTACGGGTGTGGTGGCTCATGCTTGTAATCCCAGCATTCAGGAGGAAAAGGCAGGAGAATTGCTGTGAGTTCTAGGCTGAGCTCAAGGCCAACCTGAACTACAAAGTGAGAGCCTGTCTAAAAAAAAACAAAACAAAAAACAAACAAACAAACAAAAAAAAACCCAGTTTAGCCTTTTCTAAAAGCATGAAGAATTTAAAAATTGGTTTTGACTTATTTTTAACCTTAGGAAGAAATGAGCTGTGTTGTAAAATATAATTTCCCTACTTTTAATAAATTACAGAAGGCTTAAAGTTCAGATGTTGTGAATATGTACCTTCATTGTCTCAAAATTTAACATTGACTTTTGGAATATATTTTCATCTTGCCAATTAATGATTTGGCATTGACCTGAAGCAAGTTTACAACAGTTTTACTCCCAAACCACATCGATCTTGAGAAAAAGGAATAAGCAATTAATGTTCTGCAAATTTCTGTGTGTAGTTGAAAAAGATTTTCTTACACTTCTTTTTTAACAGACAGTGTATCCCCAGATGAATAGCGATTTAAATAAAAGTATTGTATCACTAAATAGATACATAAATATTTGAGACAGCAAATGAAGCTTTGTAATTACTCTTTTCAAGTAATATATGTAGTAGCGTGGTTCTCTGTTTTCCATTTCTGGTTCTGCCAGGTTGTCTTCTCTTCCCTTCCATCTGCCATATGAGAAATATTCCACTTTAAATTTTTCTTACTTTGTTTTTTATTATCCCAACACTTTATAGCAAAGGATGCCTCATGTATAACTTTTTTGGACCCAAGCAAGCATGAGTAGAGCAAGGCACAATAAAATTACCATTAATTCATCATTAACAGTTCTTTAATTCCTCACATCTGCACTAAGAAATATATCATTTTGTAAGGATATAAATTTTAATAGACTGTATGAACAAATATAGTCAGATGTAGAATATGTATCTGAAATTTCATCCTAAGACCACTCACATTTACATCTGCCGCTATTCCATTAAATATATGTCAGAGAGCAGGACAGAGAATTGCTGTTGAGTGTGTTCAATACTACACCTGGAGGAAAATGTCACATAGGCATCACCACAAACTTTATTTTTTGATTGAATCTCTGGTGGCACTATTATTCAGACATTGGTAATAACACTTCAAGACTAGAACATATATCATAGATTTGAATACAATTTTGTTTGAAAATAAGTTAGAAGATTTAGGGGGTGACATATTGAAAAACACTTAATTTGCAGTTTACTTGGTGTACTTCCAGCTTTGTTGTCGTCTGGATTTATTTCATTTGAATGTCTGGTTTGAACTTTCTATTTTGAATCATCAGTTTACATCCATATCCAAGTAGGGCAGATGTATTAATAATCCATTTATTACTACATTTCACAGTCTGTTTTAGTATGACCTACAAATAACAGCCACCCACAAAACAGATGACAAAGGAATATTATATTAAAGAGTCTGTAAACAGAGATATAGGTTATTTGCTTTTTATACAATACAGAATGATGTTTCCATAGCCATGGTATTTAAGCCATCCTACATTCATATTACTCTGTAATACTTTGTGTATATTACATAAAAGATAACATGATGTTTTTGCTGAAAGATGATAGTTTAGAAGATCATGGAATTTTTTAAATAAAACTTTGTTGCCACAAATATCTTCCATGAAAAATTTAGTACAGTGGTTGTTGGTATTTGGATATACTTGTTAATATCTTGAAAAGATAAAACATTTCATTATTTTACTTTTTGTCTAGCCAATCTCATTACTTCTATTTTTGTTGGATTATTAGTAATATAAGTTTGAGGTTGGTAAAAGATATATTGTATTCAGTGTATCACAGCATTAGTCATACCAACATCTTTCTAAAAATTTTACTTCCTTTGCAAAGATCTCAAAATTCTCGACTTTATCTAGTTGATAAGCACTGTATTTGTCTTGAAAAGTGAGAGATTTGGAAACATATTTTCTCATTTCTTCTCTAATTTACAGGATTTTTTTTTTTGAAAAACACCTTTTCTTAGGCTCTTAGTGACCGAAAATTTAATAGAAAATTACTAATACTGGAATTGAGGGTTGTGCTTATGAAAAGAATTCAAAGATTTTCTTTACTCTGGAGCTGGTAAGTCAGTTAGGCTTTGTGGGCATGCTTAGTAGTAAACATTCAAACTGCTAAAACAAAAATTTTTACTGTCACCAATAAACTGACAATCATTATTTTAGATCCAAAAAAACACAATTATAAATATTTTTTTAATATTTTCAAGTTAAATATGGAAATATGGTTTTCAAAATTTGGCCTGAATTATGAAGTTTGTGATAGTAATTGCATATCTTGTGTGTGGATTTTACTTCAAATAACTTTAGGAATTAATATATTATTAATTGATTAAAACCAGACCTGGCCATTTCTGAATCAAGGTCTCCTCTTAGTTTTCTTGAGAGGAGAATAATTGTAAGTTTTCTGTTAACGTTTTCTTTCTAGGAGAAGAAAAATGCTACCATGAAGTATTAATTTCATGGAGTAAGAAGGTATCGCATTGCACTCTCTACACCAATATGCTGTCTCACTGGTATTTGTCACAATAAAGTTTAGATTTTCACTCACTAAACAAATTCTAGATAATTCTCAGTGAACACAATTATTATTTGCAAAATGTTGGCTTATGCCTGAGATGAGATAATAAGTGAGTACTATCTCTCCCTCACAAAGATTGTGATTAGGAAAAAAAAATGGTAAGGCATTTACACCTTAGATGTGAACATTATAATTATTTGATGCATCTTTAGAGTGTCTTTCAGTGCTTTAATTGTTGCTCTACTCCCTCTGACACCCTGTATAGCACACTGAATGAGGATTGTTTCAAATAATCAACGCCTGGATGAATGAATTTGTGGAGATGGGCACCATAAACTATTTCAGGAAAACTGCTTTATGATCTTGAGCTATTTGTTCAGTGAACCTCAATAAAAATGAGTTAACTCTAGTAATAACACCAAATCTCAGACCTTCTCATTATAAAAGTACTTGCAGTTTAATACATAATCACTAAACATTAACATTTCATTCCCTTAACTTCTGCCTGTGTTGCATTATATATAGTAATTAGAATTGATTTTTTATAGTGCTATTTTACAAGATACCAAAATAAGAACTCTATTAAAGGTCAAAAAAAGATTTATGATATACTTTCAAATGTTATTTCTATAATTCCATAAAATAAAATAAAAATGTTGAATAATCCCACAGAGTACAGAGCTCATTTATGCATTTCCTGATGATGCTTAAAGGCAGGCATTTTTAAAATATCATACAGGAAGTTCTCTCTCCAAGTTGGCTCTTCCTGAGCCTCCACGATTAGTGAAACATTACATTAAATGCAAGGATGGTGATTGTTGATGAAAATTTCTGGTTTAAAATTTGAACATAGTCAGGTTGTGTAGTTACATCTTAGTCAATGGTAGGCTGCACATGTGACGAATGATCATGTATGAGTTGAGTGGATTTCAAAGGTTCCTATCCAGTGATGCAAGGGCAGTCATGAAGTTCAGTGTGGTGATGATGATGATATAGATGATTGGATAAGCATAGGACATAAACACAATGATAAACAGTACCGGATCCTTTATGAGGTTGTATCAGCATGCTATGAGTTTACATATTTATTAAACTGTACTCTTCAACATTGTTTTGGAATGTACTCCTTCTCCCCAAGGCTTACTGTAAAACAGCATGTGCTGCTAGCTCCCAGCACAACCTCAGTCTCATCTTTACAACTCTTAATTGCATGACTTTTTACTTGTGTTTGTTTGCATCTCATTCTATCTTATTCATCATGACCCTGAGAGAAATCAGGTATTACACAGACACACACACTCTCTCCCTCCCTCCCTCTCTCTCTCTCTCTCTCTCTCACACACACACACACATATGTATATGTATATGTGTATGTGTATATATATATAATATATATATATATGTGTGTGTGTATACACATGTGCATGTGTGTATATACATATGTACACATATGTATGTGCTACAGCCTCAGCAAGTATGGGGTGCTCCATCTTAGTTTCTGCAGGCATAACCTATCATCCAGCAGTGGTGCTCATCAACACATTGATCAGAATATGTTTAAATAAAGCATGACTTTTAGGTATAGAACTATACATACTGAATATGAAAAATTCAATTGAAGTCCAGAAAACAGAATTGATTAAAATATACTCAAAATTAATGTTGAAGATAACTAACAATTGACTTGAAGTACATATAAATAGTTGTAAGGCCAATGCTTTAAAGACATTTGTTTTAGGGAAGTCACTTAAACTGTGTTTTGTCAAGTTCATATTGACAGTATCTGAGTTTTAAGCACATAAATTTCAGCAGGAGGATCACATTGTTCAGCGGCTGAGTTCTGACAGTTTTTACCTTCAATAAAATGGCTAGTAAATGTTGATTTCTGAGTTATAAAATGTCTGGGAGACTATTACCTTGAAATTGTTGTCAGATGGGTTGAGCAAGTCTATTAGATAAGCAAATTGATTCCTTAATATGAGGTAGAAACTCCACCCACTTAATTTTCTTTAAAATACAGACCGTAGTGTATTGCTTTAAATATTGGAAGATATAAGGAAACAAAAAGGTACACATGTAAGCTAATTCTACCTAGCATTCTACTACATAGGAAATTAAAGAAAGATAATGAACTCAGTCACTACTAAATGTTATTTAAAAAGGTAAATTGTTCCTTAACATGGAAATAGAAGTATTTACTTTTCTAAAAATTTTCTTTATTGGTACATTATGAATACACATGATATTCACATTCAGCATTAAGAGTTTGTACCAGAATATGACATGACTTGATTCTCATTTTTTCCCTTTCCCCCCCAGCCTGCATTCCCCTGCCCACTATATACACAATTTTTGTTTTCTTTATTATTACCACATTCATTTTCCTCTCATTATTTACCCTGACACTTTTTCCATTCAAATATTTTCTACTTCACAATATCAACTATACCTACTACAACTCATTTACAACTTCATATTCTCATATCAGAGAAAATATATGATATTTACATACCTGTGACCTGTTTATTTTGCTTATAGGGACATCCTCAAGGTACATCCATTTGCATGTAAATGACTCAATCTTATCATTTTTAGTGGCAGAGTAATAATTCATACTACAAAAGAACCACATCTTCTTCATCCAGTCTCCAGTTGATGGACATTTGGGTTGTTTCCAAGACTTAGCAATCACGAACTGAGCTGCTATAAACATAGGTGCACATATGTCGTTGTGAAATAACTCCTTTAATTCCTTTGTGTATATGCCTAGCAGAGTGATGGCCAGGTCAAATGGGACCTCCAATCCTAGTTTTTTGAGGAATCTCCACACTGATCTCCACAGAGGTTGTACGAGTCTACATTCCCACCAGCAGTGGATAAGGGTTCCCTTTTCTACACAGCCTTGCCAACATTTGTTGCTGGCTAATTCTGACATGGCAGCCATTCTTTGTGTAGTAAGATGAAATCTCAGTGTTGTTTTCATCTGCATCTCTCGAATGACTAATGATGTTGAATATTTCTTTATATACTTCTTAGCTGCTCTTGCTTCTTCCTCTGAAAAGTATCTATTCATTTCAGATGCCCATTTTTGAACTGAGTCTTTAAATTTGGGTGGGCTGATTTTTTAAAAGCTCTTTATACATTCTAGATACTAACCCTTTGTCTGAGGAACAGATGGTAAAGTTTTTTTCCTACATTATTGGCTGCCTTTTTGCACTGTTGGTGGTTTCCTTTACTGTGAGGAAGCTTTTTAAAAGAATGAGGTCCCATTTGCTGATTTCTTCTGCCAATTCTTGTGCTATAGAAGTTTTGTTCAAGAAGTCTTTCCCTAAGCCAATGTCTTCGAGAGACTTACCTAACCTGTTTTGCAGCAGGTTCAGAATGTCTGTTTTAATATTTAGGTTTCTTATCCACTATGATTTTAGCTTGGTACATGGTGAAAGAGCTAGGTCTAGTTTTAGTCTTTGGCAGATTAAAGCCCAGTTTTTCCAGCACTATTTGTTGAAGAGGTTATCTTTCCTCCATTGAGGATTTTTGGCTCCTTTGTCAAACATGAGGTGGCTTAGTATATCTGGAGTAGCTTCTGGATCTTCTAATGTACTCCATTGATCTCATGTCTGTTACTTTGCCTGTACCATGCAGTTTTTATCATGGTAGCTAATACAGGAACAAGACAAGGATGTCCTCTCTCACCACTTCTGTTCAATATAGTTCTGGAAATATTAGCCACAACAATTAGCCAAGAGAAAGAAATAAAGGGAATAAACATAGGAAAGGAAGAAGTTAAGTTGTCATTATGTGCTGATGACAAGATACTCTATCTAGAGGATTCTAAAAACTCAGCTAAAAAACTGCTGGACCTAATCAGCAAATTTAGTCACATAGCTGGATACAAGGTCAATGTTCAAAAATCAATAGCCTTTGTATATACAAACAGTAGACCCACTGAGATAGAAATTGAGAAGTCAGTCCCTTTCACAATAGCACCCCCCAAAAAAATATCTAGGAATCAATGTAACAAAGGAGGTGAAAGACCTCTACTCTGAAAACTATAGCACTCTGAAAAAGGAGATAGAAGATGATATAAAAAAATGGAAAGACATACCTCGCTCCTTGGTAGGAATAACCAATATCATCAAAATGGCTACACTCCCCAAACTAGTATACAGATTCAACGCAATCCTGATTGAAATTCCAACAGCATATTTCACAGATCTAGAGAAAAAAAAATCCAAACTTTCATCTGGAACCACAAAAGACATAGAATAGCAAAAGCAATTCTAAGCTACAGGGACATGGTGGGAGGGTATTAAACCCCAAACCTGAAACTATACTATAAAGTATTTACTGTTTTAGCAAAAAACTACTATGTGGGGTTTGTGGAGTATATTATCAATATTTCCCCCTAATAGTTTAATATTCCACAAAATATGCATTTTATCATTAGTTTATTATACTTCAGGAGAAACTCATTTGTTTTTGTATATCAGTGTATCTAACCATCATCTCAGACTTTCTATTTTGGTGAAGATGTTTGGCTGGGTTCAGCACTTTATTTTCATGTTGTTTTGCTTTGTTTCATTTTGGAAGCAATTGTGAGCTGCAAGCGTGGTTGAAGAACCTGTTCCCCTGTTCTCCCACCCCTAGTCTTATCCTTATACAGATTATATTGTTTAGCAAAATGGAATTTGCATATTTAATTAAGGTTAGGCTTAGAATACTTGTTCTGTGCCACCTAGGGGCCAGTGTAAGTATACAGATTTGTAAAGGTAGACTAAGAAAGCAGTTACAGTATGTGACATGACTTGATTATCATTTTTTTCCAGTTCCCCTACCCACCCTATAACCTCCCCACTCCCTAATTACATAAGCTTTGTTTTCCTTTTTTTATTACCATCACAATTTTTTCTTTCTCCTTGTTGCTTACTCCTACCACCATTTCCCCTTGAATATTTCTGTATTACAATATTTATCATATATTCTGGAACTCATTTACATTTTCAGCTTCTCATACCAGAGAAAAGATATGGTATTTAAATATCTGTGACCTATTATTTCACTTGCGAGTATGTCCTCAAGGTATATCCATATGAGTACGAATGACTCAAACTTGTCTGTCATTCTTTATGGTGGAATAGTACTCCATTTTGTAAAATACCACATTTTTCTTATCCATTCTCTAGTTGATGGACATTTGGGTTGTTTCCAAGATTTAGCTATCACAAATTGAGCTGGGTGCATATATGTCTCTGGGACAAATTGTCAATGGTAAATGTGATCATCATATGTATATAAAATATACCTATTGCACAATAAAAAATAATACCAAGAAAGAACAAATGGAACATGGTTATCCTCCTGATAGGATAGCCTGAAGAGCTTAAGACATCACACTATATAGTGCATACATTCATAGTAATATTTATGGCAGCACAATTCATAAGAGCCAAATCCTGCAAGCAGGCTGTATACCTATCAACAGATGACTGCATAAAGCATATGTGATATCTATATATAATGAAATACCAATTGGCTATAAAGAATGAAAAATTGATACATTTACAGAAATTAGATGCACCTGGAAAATAGACTGTTGAATGAAATGAAGAAAATATACACATTTAAATTCTATATGGGTGAAGGGGAATACAGAGAAAATGACAATTAAGATACCTTATGTAGAGGTACTAATTCTTAAGAATGTGATCATAATTTATACCTAAAATGTACCATAAACTCAGTAAAGAGGGAAAAATAAATAAATATCACATGAGATCTCTCATTTGAGTGAGACAGAGTAGAAATAAAGGAAATGATAAATTTGATAGAACAGTACAAGGGGATAAAGCTCTTGGGACAGGGAAGTGGAAATATGGGCAATGGGTGAGGGGGAGGGGAAGTGGAAGTTAAGAATAAGAAAGATATGTCATATATGGGATCACAGTGACCCCCATTAGTGTAAACATTCTGTACCATAGCATGAGTTAAGCCAAATAATATCAACAGAAGTTAAAAATGGGATAGAGGAAGTGGGAGAGATGGGACGCCAGAGCAGGGGACTTAGAGAAATGAAACATGAATTACATGAACTGCAAAATGTACTCATAAACTTTCTTTTTTTCAAAAAGCAGCTAAAGGCATACATAGAGTATTAGACGATGTAATAGAAGAGACAGGTGAATCTCAGTGAGGTCCTAACTGTCTTCCCTGGCTTTGAAGATGGAGACTAGACCATTAGTTGAGAAAATGTACATAACATACACAAGCTAGAAATGACTTTGCAGTGGTGGCCAGGAGGGAAAAGCTGCCTTCGTCCTGTGATCCCAGCCAGGTTAACTCTATCAACAGTCAGAATGAGCAAGAAATGGTTTATCTCTTCAAGTTCTCAGAAAGAAATGAAATGAAACCTACTGAAACCCTAATATCTGCCCTGTGACATCCCACACAGATCATCCAGCCAAGTCCTCTACATTTTTGAGTCACCACAACTATGAGGTAATAAATGAATTTTGTTTTAAGATTCTAAATCAGTGATAGAGCATAATCACAAATCTCATACAGTGAACTTCAACTTCTAGGCCCTAAATTGTAAACCATAAGCTTATGTTTATCTTCATGAAATACAATGTTCTGTGGTTTTCAAAATGTGAAACACTTAAATTATTTTTCAAAAACATTATCAGTTTCAATCTACATTTTGAATCTACTTTGTGATATGAGAGGATTCCCCACAATTAAAATTTTGTCAAGTAAAATTGCTATTGCTGTGATATATTTAAAATATAATACAAATCTAATGATTTTTTTTCCTTTGTTCGGTATTCCTTGCTGAATATTTTGATGTTAGGATCCACAAAGTGCTATATGTCATTATCTTTGAACTTGTTATATTTTCGGTTTAGTAGCAGGTGACCTTTTCACAGGGAAGACACAAAGGGAGAACTTATGGAGTAAAAATGTTGAGTACTGGGATCTTATGTGATCAATTTCTCATTGTTTAAATCTCAGATTTAAATATCTCTGAGATTATTTTGAAGACAAGTAATCAGAGTTTGGTGAGATGTTTCTTGGTCTTGCTGTTGCTTCTGTTTGTTTGTGGATCTAGCAATGGGCTTCAGGGACCTTTGAGTTCTGGGCACCCTGAGGCCAAATCACTTAGCTGAGCTCTCTCCCTCCCTGTAATCCAACGACACTTCTGTTCCTGCTTTTGTTCTAATCTCAGGTTATAGACAAGGAAATAATTTCATTATTGTAACACATTGCTACTACTTTAAAAATCTGCAGAATATCTCATATTAATTATAACACACTGAAATAATTTGGAAGCAGAATATTTATACTATTTACCTTACAATGTACATAGTTAAGAAACATTATTGTGTTGGGGCCAGGGATTTAGCTCAGTGGTTCTGGTGACTGTCTTGCAAGCACAAGGACCTGGGTTCAATTCCAGGTAACCACATACAATACTGGTTGTGGAGACTCACGCCCAGCAGCAACCAGTACCACATACCATAGTGCCGGGTGTGGTGGTTCACGCCTGTAATCCCAGCACTCGGGAGGCAGAGGCAGGAGGATTGCTGTGATGTGAGTTTGAGGCTAAGCTCAGGGCCAGCCTGAACTACAATGTGAGACCCTGTCTCAAAACAAACAAACAAACAAAAAACAACAGACAAACAAAAAAGAAACATTATTGTGAATCCAGAGCACTTATTAAAACATATTATTTTATTCTCATTTGCAAAGCCAACAGATTTCATGTAATTTTTCATGTATCACAAAGTTTAAGTGTCAACACTACTGGCTAGATTGATAAACAAATAACTAGAAAGCATTTTATCAAAGTACCACATATCTAAGTAAAAAAACACTAAAGTGTTTTGATAAAATGGAAAAATGTGTAATATATTCCTAACGTACACTTCTTTTGTTAAACTGTGTTACAGATTTTGATGTGATTGATACCACAGTTTCTCCAGATGGAGAATATTGTGTTGTGTCTGTGAAAATAAATGTTGGGCATAAACCAGTGGCTGGACCATTAGAACTAGTGAATCCTGCGAGCAGCTTCCAACTGTCTCCATCTTTATCTTCCACAATGACGTTAAGTGCTCATAGGATAAACCCAGGTCAACTTTGAAGTCTTTGAGTCCAAACTTCTTGGAAAAGCTGGTCTGTATATTCTATTTTCTGGTAGATGCTTTATTCATGTTCTGCGACTACAAATCTCTTCCTTCTACTTTACAAATGTTCATATCCCTTAATATGTTATCTTATTGAACATATCTCATAAAAATATTCTTTTAAAGAATGGTATAAGGGTTGTGGAAGTAACTTACATATCATGAATTTAATTCTAATGAAACTTTCTCACTAGCAAAATAATAATCAGCTCAAGCTTATTTCATTTTACTCTTTCTAAAAGGGACAAATCCCAACACAACTAACCCAAGGTCATAATATTGTCCTTTCATCTTATTAACAGTGAGGGAAGGAGAATGGTTAGTTTTATAGAACTGATAAATAATTCATAATAATATGATTGGTGTGATGTTGAGGATGTAGTTACTAAAATGCCATTCATACTTCGAATTATTCAATGGTTCTATTAATATTACAGCATACTGCTTTGACCTTGAGCTACAATTGTCCTACTAATAAATTAAGCCTTCCTTTCTATGTGAGTTTTGTTTATGAATTAACCCTTCACAAGCTATGGAAACAAACTAGGTAGATTCTTCATTTAACCAAAAGAAATGATTGCACAAATTCAAACCTACTGAAAGGTGGGGGAGCTAGAGGGAAAGTAGGAAGATTTAAGACATGTTACATGCTTGTACCAACTCAGCATGATGAATATAATCTTTATGCACTGAAAATATATGCTGATAATAAATAAATAAATTCAGTAAGGAAACTCACACTGCCATAAATTAATAGATCATCCAGAAGTAGAACAATACCTTCTTCATTGAGTTTACATGCCTTATTAACTGTATATAGCACATCTTACTTTGACTGGAATTTAATGATTTGAGCTCTCTTGATCTTGATGTGGTTATAATGGAGGTAAGATCAGGACTGGGAAACTCTGACTTATGGTATAAATACTTGCACAAAAGTTAATTTCCAACTGTCGACATGTCAATTGAACTGCTTGTCAAGGAGACACCCTGTTATCACCTCTTCCAACCCAGTGCGGCCTTCCTCCTGGGTAAGAGTAAAATGAATAAGGAAGGGGAAAAGAATATGACAGTAATAAAGAAAAAAGGAAACAAAATTTATGTATATAAGGGGTGGGGGTTGCAGGCCAGGGAGAAGGGGGAAAAAGTGAGAATCAAGTCATGTCATATTCTGGAACAAACTCTCAATGTTGAATGAAATGATGTGTATTCATAATGTACCAATAAAGATTTAATTTAAAAAAATAGCTACTGCTTCTACTGGAGCAGTCTTGGGAGATCCTGTTCATTGAGATTATCTAAGTCAGTTTCTCAAATGTAAATATGCAAACAAATCACCTGGACAGATTTATCCTTAAAATGCAGATTTTTGTTTGGTAGGGTGAGCACTAGGTAGGGCCTGACATGCGCACTATTAACAGCGCCAGATGAAGCCAAAACAGCCAGTCATACTCAGAAGAAGTAACATAACTTTGGTTCCAAAATTACAGTGTGGATCAGAATGATCTTTAACTCCACATTTCTTAGCCACATCTCCTCAGACAGAGTGTCTGATGCAGTGTTTCTGCAGGGGCCAGGGACTGGCACTTCTAACAAGCATCCAGGTGATGTTGGACATTCAAGTCCAGGGACTACACCTTGAGGGCTGCCAGTCCAGCGAAATCTCACAGTCCTGAGGAAGTCAGGGTTTTAACTTAAGTAACACCTACACAGAGAATAACTAAAGTTTCAAATTATTTATTTAGTGCTTTAAGTCCATCATTTTGTTGCCAGCACAACCTGACTTAGAGTCTTACATTGTGGTTTTGTTGTTTTGTGTTTGTGAAGATCACAATGCTATTAAAGAAATCATTTTTTCTTCTTTGGGGATTTTTCAGTTTACAATAATAAGAGGAAACCAGTGGAAGCAATATAAAATATGTACAGTAAAATTATCAATACTGAAAAATGATTATGTGAGGATTGAATGTGAGGAGATGAAAGAAATAAATGAGAAAGTTGCTGTCTTAAGTTACTTAGAAAAATGATTCTACAGTTTATGGGAAAAATGGATCATAATACAAAGTCATAGAGGGAAGATACAAAATTTCCTAGATAAATTTTTTAATTCAAAATTTTATTGATACATTATATATACACCTCATCATCACATTTAACATTAAGAATTTATAGCTTCATATGACATGACATGACTTAATTCTCATTTTTCCCATTTCCCTACCCACCCTGCAACCCCCACCCCTATATACATAAGCTTTGTTTCCTTTTTGTATTACAGTCACATTATTTTTCCACTTGTTATTTACTATACCCTATTTCCTATTAAATACTTTCTATTTTGTAATATCTACCCTATATACTAGAACTCATTTACATCTTCAGGTTCTCATACCAGAGAAAAGATATATTACACATCTGTGACCTATTTATTTCACTTATGAAGATATCCTGAAGGTAAATCCATTTGAGTATAAATGATTCAATCTTATCATTTTTATGGCAGACTAATATTCCACTCTATAAAAGAACCAAATCTTCTTTATCTAGTCTCTAGTTGATGGATATTTTGGTTGTTTCCAAGATTTAGTTATCACAAACTGAGCTGCTATAAACATGAGTGCACATCTGTCACTGTGATATGAATCTTTTGAAGTTTTATTTTTTTAAGGTTTTTTGAGACAGGGTCTTGCTTTTTGGTTTAAGCTGGCCCTGAGCTCAGCCTCAAACTCACAGCAATCCTCCTGCTTCTGCCTCCCGAGTGCTGGGATTACAGGCATGAGCCACCACACCTGGCACTGACTGTGGTATGTGGTACTGATTGCTGCTGGGCATGAGTCTCCACACCCAGTATTGTATGTGGTTTCCGGGGATCGAACCCAGGACCCTGCTCTTGCAAGACAGGTGCCAGAACCACTGAGCTAAATCCCCGGCCCTAATCTTTTGAAATTTTTAATGGGCATTGCGATTTAGAATGGAGAAGTCACTCTAAGAAGTTCACAGATACATTCAAAGTAAGGTATGTAAAATCCAATGGCAGTTTTTCAGGAGGAAAAAGTAGTCATTGTGAGAGCTTGGCATTCTAATTAAATTGAATTGTGAGAGCTGTCATAATTTTTATTTATTCCACTATCAGATTTCTTCTTTGTGATAAAACACAGGCAAATAAACAAGGTAGATGAGGTAAATAAACAAGGTTAACAGGTAAATAAAGTTTTATTTACTAACATAGAAATAAATTAAGACCACAAAAATGTGAACAGAAGAGTTTCATTGAAAGAGACTTAGTTACCACCAGAAACTTAGAAGAACCCTGAGGAATGGAAACGTTAGATAATGGTAGAGGAGAGAACTTCAAGTTGTGTGATTGGAAATTATTGTCAGGAAGAAGCAGGGATGGAATACTAGCAACAGTACATGCTATTGGTTTTAGCTATTATTTGTACCACTATTTACTTATTTATATTGTATTAAGTATATATAAGAGATATTTTAGTTAGTGCTCTTTAGTTAGTTCTGATTTGGAAATTATGGTGAAAATGAGGCAGCCAGCAATGACTGTACATATCATTTCAGTGGGGGGAAGCCACGACATGCACTTGACTGTGAAAGCTCCGGAAGTTTGACCAACACTGTGGCTGATCACTGCAGAGTCATAAGTCAGGGGCGTTGTGTCATGAATGGTCTCCCAGTGCACCCAGCCATCTGTTCCCATGCTTACACTCTTCTCAGTTGAAGAGGATTTATTGTGTCAAGGAAACACATGCATCTGACCTTTGCTACTAATAAATGGTTCAATTAACTGCATCAACAGTATTTTTAGCAGCTTTGTGATCTTTTAGTTGTTGAAGCATGAGGACAGGTATATATCTGCTGCAAGAATCACTGCACAAAATGATTTCATGCTATAGATCCAGTGTAAGGAAGAAACCAATATCGTGCCACTACAGCAAAAGTAATAAGGAACACTCTCCCTAAGTTATGCAGAACTAGCCTTCCCATTTGCTCAATCCAGACCTTGTTCATATCAAGAAATAAATGCAATCAACTCTCAGTATCTGGATGTAATCGATTTCAGGACACCCTCTTTGACCTTATCCCCAAATTCTTGGACACTCAAGTGCCTTATATAAAATGAGGCAGTATTTTGATATAACATGAATATCTTCTAAATTCTCTCTTCTATATACCTAAAACAATATAAATGATAAGTAAATAGTTGTACATTGTGTTGCTTAGGGAATAACAATGATAAAAGTCCACATATTCGATACAGATGCAATTTTCCTTCCTAATATTTTCCACGTTTTCTTGGTTGGATTTAGGAATAGGAACCCTGCAGATAGAGGGTCAGCTGTGTCCAACATCTTAGAGATATGTGAATCTTTGTCCTCAGGACTAGAATGCCTATTCTACTTTAATTATTTCATTGATAAAATATAGCAGGAAATAGTAATACGACACAGATGGTCATTCCTACCTAACAAAAATTCTATACAAAAATTACCCATCGCTATTTATAACAAATAATACAGACTTCTATTTATCACTTCCAGGGCGGAAGGGATATTGTCAATAATTTGGGGCCAGGGTTGTAGCTCAGCAGCACAGAGCATCCTTGGCAAGCATGAGGTCCTGCATTTGATCCTCAGTACCAAAAACGAACAATTACCAGAGGTCTTCATAGATGTCTCGTTCTTCTCTATTGTATGATTGTATACATTGGAGACATTACTCTAATGTTAGCAATTATAATAAATTAGTAAGTCCTTTAGTTTGTGAGAGTCTGAATGATGAAAATTGGCTGCAGCAGGAATGTCTAACCAGAGTGATTTTAAAAATAAGCATCTTTTGTACAGAAATTTTGTCTTATTCAATTGGGCTACTAAACCAAAATGATTGCATTGAGTGATTTATAAAGAGCAAAAATTCCTTTGTCACAGTTCTGGGGGCTGATGAGTTCAAGATCTAGTTGCTGGAAGAGGCCTGCAGGTGAGGGCTCTGTCTGCTTCATCTGCTTTGTGCATATAGCAGTTGGCCTATCAACCTACAAAATAGATAACTCCTAATTTATCATTACCTAGTATAATGTAATACTTATAGTTTTTGGATTGGAGTCTACTAGCAAAGTTGTACATTTATGTGTTTAAAGTAATTTTTCTGTGCATGTCCAAGTCAGATGACCATCAGCTATGACTCAGTATGTTCTCACTGGAAGAAAACTGGTACAGTGAGAGGCTTTTATTGTGTAAGTCATTGATAGATGTTCATTGAATATCATAAATCCTCATTCCTAATAATTTCATATGTGTTATAATTGATATTTTAGCCTACAAATATAATAAAGAGAAAATAAAAGAAAAAAGAGGCATTAACATATGATGTTTAGAAAATAGATTAATATTTAGAGAATAAAGATTATTATTATAAGCAATAAAGATAAAATAACTATTGATTCTGTTTTGGTACGAGACTATCTGCTTCTGAAAGTATTAACTTGTTCTAAAGATCTTGGGTCAGTTCTCTGCTCCAAAAATTACTTCTCAAGATTTATGAGAATTCTGTTTGATTTCCCCTAGCAATGGAGCCACTGAGATGAGAATTCTAAATTGCATATTTAGTTGTGAAAGGAGAAGCCCAGTGTTAACTCATGACTGTAAGATAAACCTTCTAATGAGAATGAAAGAAGTTTTTGCTTATGAAACACACAAGAACCTCTTGAATGGAAATAATCAGTTTAGCTAATGCTCTAGGATGGCAGCCTAAACTTGCTGGTGATAGACTGCTGTATACACAGTGGACCCACAAGTTATGACTGGCCTGATGTATGAACAACCTGAGTCAATTATGTTAATGGAAGATTCACCTGCCTCTTGTTATCTATAGTATGTCCCCAGATAAACTTCCAGATTTCAGCAGTATTGACTTACAACCAACTTGAGTTATAACCAGCCCTCAGAAACTGACTGAATTCATAAGTCAAGGGTCCACTATATGTCATGCTGAATGCATTCACTGAGAAATCTGAATACTGAAAATAACCCAGTGTTAACAAGCTTTTATTTAATGCTGAAATGATATCATCTAAAGGATGTGCTTCATCTCTTTCATTTTTTTACAAGATGTAGGACTAAAATTGACACTTTATTATAGGCCTTTTGAATCTTTATGTGTTGTCTTCTTTGAAGGTAGAGTAGAGATTCTCATGTTGGGAGAACTGGTTTGACTTCATCTATTAGAGTGAGGTCTTTAGATTACACACTATCTCTTTTTGCACAGCATTCTCCTACAGGATATAAAGGTGCACCTCAATGTTCATTTGCTTATTGTCCTTCTTGCTAATGGCTCTTGGTGGGTGAGGGAATCATTTTGTCCCCAAAGCATGCCCAAATCAGGTAATATTTCAAAAATGTGAATGCTGTCTAGGGGCAGGCTTTATTTTCTCTTCTTTGACAGAGTGACAAATGCAACTAAGTGCAACAGATATTTTCACATAGGCGGATTTACTTCAGTTAAGTGATTAAATCAGTGGTAGTATATTGGGCTTGACTAGCTTCAACTGTGAATTCCAATCTGCATTGGGGTTCTCTGTAAGATCTCTAATAGATCTGAGTGAGGCATAGAAACTTCCCTCACTGAGTGGTATGTTTGATATCTGAACAGCCTCAGAAAGCTTCCTAATATCACAGGTGGGACTGTTGAGAGGTGATTAGGTAGAAAAGAGGCGTAGCTGCCATGCTGTTAGAAGGTGGAGCCTGGTTGGAAAAGGCAGTTCACTATTGGTGGAGCACGGACAGTAACACCGTGCTCCTTCCGGTTTCTTCCTCACTTTCTGCTTCCTGGATGTTCTGATGGTGATGGAAGCAATTATCCTGCAGTAGGCTCTTCCCACCTTCTTCCTTTGACACCAAGCAACTGTGGACCCAAAAAGTGAGTCAAAATGACCTCTTCACCCTTAAATTTTGAGGGTCAGGTGTTTTGTCTAAGCAACAAGGAAAATGACTAAGAAGCTGAGGAGATATACTCTTTGTAGTTCTTCAGTCAAGTGCGCCATGAGTACCAAACACCTCAAAACAGAACGCAGTGCTCCTCCGTGCTCCTTTTATGTTGTAGGGTGCTCACCTTTCTCACAGGAAGTTTAATTGCATCTTCTTTGTCTGCATTTCCTACAATTTCTTGAGCATTTTAAGAAGAAGGACAAGATTATTCCAGTGTTCAGTGTTTATCGAATTAGATTTAAACTAGCACACTGTTTGGAGTATTGCTGGCTGGATTAGGTATGCTCTGGATCACTGAATCACAAGAGACAAAACAGTCAAGACACTAAATAATGCAGAAGCAAAGGAATGAATTAATTATCTCTATAAGAGCACTTAGAAATTCTACCTGGACAAGTTAACTAATCATTTCCTTTTGGAATAGTCCCACTACCCAGTTTTTAAATGATAATGCAAGTGTTTTTGAGCATGTACTTTGTGCTGGGCCTACACAAAATGCTAGAATGTATTCTAGCATTTCTGATGTATAGTTTTGTTAACTATAAACCTGCTGCTATCTAGTGAAAATTACACTGTGGAAAAAATCTCTACCTTTTCACAAATTTCTTGTAGTCACAAACATATGCTTTTTCATTGTACCTTAATGATAGTGACTATGTCCTATGATTAATGAATCTTGAAACTCAGAGAAAAATTCACTAAATGCAGCAAGACCCATTTTTTTTCCTACCATCTTTTTCACTAAGAGTCATTATGCAGTTTTAAAGTTTTTGAAAAACAGTTATATAATTTCAACTGTCTTTCAAATGTAATTTAAATGTGGAATTTTCTTGTTGTTAACCAATTCTAATGTTTGCAGTCATGTGTGTATATATGCATATGAATGAATATCAATTTATCTATGAAGTAAAATTCAAATATTTAAAAGTTTTCTGAAGGAAGTGAACAAAATTTTCATCTGTAATGACTCAATGATTCCTATTTACCAGATATTCATTCAGTCATACCCCAAGGCCCATATACACCTGTCTTTTCTTTCTACTACCCTTATTCTCAGAAACATCTCATTTACATTGGAAAGTATAGCCACCAGGTCTCTAAGCATAAATCGTTCTCACCTGTAAGCAATGAACCAAAAGAAAATAACACTTTCTTGCTAGTCCTATGAAGATTCTGGGTTGGTCTCCCATCAGACAAATAATGGCTACACAGATTATAATTGTTCTTGGGAATATATATCTGGAGCCAAGGAATGGGGCTTAATTCCACCTAAACATAAGAGTGGTGAAATAAATGTGTAGAGGAGATTCTTTATAGGTGAACAAAGAAAAACAATATATACTGTAAAAAATCTTGTCTGTATCATGAAAATGAGTTTGGATTTTTTTTCATATATTCTTAGCTTTTGCTAATAACTCATTATGAGCAAAAACAACATTCATTATCATATGATTTTCATGTTTTGACTGAGTTCTAGGTTGTAAATTTTGTATGAGATGCTCTGTTTTCTTTTTGACATTATGATTAATGATATATTCAAAATATCCTGAACTTTCAAGCCAGGAAGATCTTAATTCAAAATCATATAGTTTTTCTTAACATTATGATCTAATTTTGTTAACTATAAACCTGATTTTAATGAGACCTTCAGTGAGTTTTTATGATATCTGAAAGGACAACTTTAACTCCTAAGTTGTGTTCACTGTGATTAAAATATAATCATCTGTGTATATTTTCACGTCTGGAGTCTTTAAACATTGCAAGTGTTTAAAGCCCTGTATATTTTTTCTCTAAGAGCATGATATAATTTCTGTTATATAGTTCACCAAGAGCAGTGATTAGTGTGCTTTCACATTGTTTTGGCATCTGAAGTGTCTTTACTGAAGATCTTTAGCTTCCTGTATTGCTATATGCTACAGAAAACTGGCCATCTTTCAGCACAGATGTTAGCCTTCCTCTATAAGGACAATACCAATTTCATAATAGAAAGTTAATAGGTGTTTCTGGAATTACTGTGCAAGTATGAGATATTAACATCTCACTTCAAATGAAATCGCTCCAGCCTAGTGAGAGACAGTCACTGGCAGAAGATGACTTACAGAACTATTTCACTGGTTGGGATTTAGATATGGCTCATTTTTATCTGCGGTTACTAACTGTACATACATTCTCATAGACTGACTTTAGATAAGACAGATTTTCTAGTTCTAGCAGGTTCGATCTGGTCAGGTTAGTTGATGTTGTCGCTGAATCAGCCGGTAGCTTCTTGTATTCCTCAGTGCTGGCCTGCCCCATCCTAAGAGTACTGAAACGTGGACGAGGCCTGCTCTGTTCTTTCAGTGCTCCTCCCCTTTTTTCTCTTTCTCTCCTGCTAGGAAGAGCAGGAGTGGCTAGAGAGAAGAGCCAGAAGCAAGTATTGTGATTGTCACTATTCAGTCTCATCTGTGGCCTCGGCATTGCCTCAGAGTTCGCACATGTGTCACAGGAAAGATTGTGTCTGGCTTGCCATCTTCTTCTCCTCCTGCTTGTCCTTCAGCTAGTGGCTACCTGTCTGGCAGGCCCTACCCCAATTACCACCCCCTCCCATGCTAGAAAGTGGCTGAATCCTTGTTCTCCTGTCAGCAGCGTCATCTTTACCAGCTAACAGTTCACTCACCCTTCCCAAACCACACTTTTTTCCTGCTTTCCTACTAATCCAGGTTCCCAGCCAGCCTGCCATTTTCATTCAATTGATTTTTTTCTTCTCAGCATGACAGAGTACAGATATTAGGAAGATTGCTGCATAAACACCTCCAGTGAGTAAATAAAATATTGTTAGATATTATTTCTGGTGTGCCTCTTCGCTTCGCTTGGCCTTCCTCCAAGAAACAAGCAACTCTCTCCACCTGAAATACTCACTGTCTGTGAAAACATTATACTCCTGAGAAAGCCTCGAGTTTCCTTTTCCCTCCACTCAGGAAAAGGAGAAGAGCAAGCTCTGCCCACAGGCCTGGCCAGCTCTGCCCAGGCTCCGAGGTTGTGGAGACAGGTCTGGGAGGTCCCGAAGCCTCTGCAGCGTGAACATAGCTGAGGTTTTATTTCCTTGATATCCTCAGGAAATTTTCGTTTGACACTGACTTACAGCATTCAGTGAGTTTCTTTGAATAGTAGCCTCTCAAAGTCTGTTCTTACTAAAATAATCAGCCATTTTCAAGAAAAAGTAGTATTTTTCCTTTAAATCAACATGAAGAGAGTAAGTCAATCGATCAGTCTCTGAACTTAGTGTTTAAACTTTGTAGAATCTTTTTCTCATTATGACAGTTTCATAGAATGCCACATGAGGTCTGGAGTCTGTCAGGTACTAGGTACTCTAACCTAGCAAATTCAGTTGTACTCTTGGCCCAGGTTTTGCACACTGGCATTGACTATACTGGTCCTACATTCTGTAATGTTGAATAAACCACTGGGCCTGAAGAACTCATTCTTATCTGTTCTAACATGTGAACAGGGATCTAAGTTGTCTCACTTACCTAAGGAATGGATACAAGAGCTGCTGCATTTTATACTTTAATTACCACGTAACTGGTCCCAATGATAAAAACAAAGTTCTAATACATTTGAATATATTTTTCAAAGTCTCCTTCATTGAAACTGTACACACACTCCAATACATGGACAGAGATTAAAATTTATAGAAAATATTTTGACAAAATGCTTGCATAAGAAATTCATGCCCATGGTTACTGTGTATCAGTTAATGAAACATGCACATTTTAAGAAATCATATTATGTGGAGAATATTTGCATAATTACAAAATAGTGGACAAGTGTATTCAGTTCATTGGCTATGAAAAGGGCAATCTCATTTTAATCTGTATAACATTCATTGTTCTCACAGCCTCTTCACTGGCCATTTTATTTCCCAGAGGAAACATTAAGTAGTATGTTTTTTCTTTTTTTTTAATGTATAAGATCTTTAAGTTAACATCTTATGTAGAAATTACTAGGGTATGTTAGAGAGCTAACATTCACTGCATAAAGCAGAAATATTCCAAGTACAAGCTAATAAAATGACTGCTTTTAAAGCTAAGTGGTAGATTATTTGATCTAGTAGCTTTTCAAGTCATCAGGCAAGATTTTGAATACTTTTGGCTCTAGGGTAAATGTCACATATTGAATTACATAACGAACAGTGAATATTATTTAATTTTACATAGATCCAAGAGTAAAAGTACAAATATTAAGACAGGCTACCTGTTCTTTATTCAGGTGAGCACAGGGAAGATTAACTCTTTTTTCTTCCTTTGAAATTGAGTCTGACAAAGTGGAAAGAACCCTCATGGAGGAAATATGCAAGTCAATTATGATTAGATTTTTAGTCAATGAAATAAATAATCAATATGCTATTAGCTGTCATGAATCTCTCTTTGTTTAAGCATTTCAATAAAGTCTGTCTGATAAATTTATTAGAAGAGTATCTTAATTAACAACTTAAAACCTAACCATAAGTAATAAAACAGGTTTTAACTTCATCTTTTATTCAGGTTAAGAATATGACAAGAATGTTTGAGGTTATGAAGTACAACTTCAGAAACACCACAACTGTAAGAATGCAACTGTTAGGGTGTTGCTGAGAATGAAAGTAAACGCAGAGAATGAAAGTAAATATGTAGAGTATGTTTGAAATTTCAAAAGGCTCAGAGTCCATCAGTTTCACTATAGTGTGGTTAAGTTAATGAAGGACATTTGTCCAGTAATTTTTCCATTTTTGGAGTTATAAAGAGTTTGTTTAAGAGTGAAATATTTTCAATTAATATATATACAATTTATTTATTTTAATTAATTAATTATTTTATATTTATTATATATTATTATTTTATATATAATTATAATATTTAAGCCTATATAACTACTACATATACTATATATGTGTATATATATGTGTGTATGTATGTGTGTATATATATATATATGTGTGTGTGTGTGTGTGTGTGTGTGTGTGTGTGTGTATAAATACATTTCTACTCCAGGTCACTTCCATTGCTTTCTGATTGATAAATAACTAGAACTAATTGATAACTTGGCCACTTCTCACAGGAAATGGGCCAGTGACTTGTACAAAGAAAGGAGGATTGTGCAAATATAGCATTTGTGGCAGTTTTTAATCAATCTTACCCTCCTGCTGAATGACTTTGAAATTGACTTGGAGACCCAGGATGAGACATCACAAGCAGAACTTATTTCTTTCTTTTACTTTTTGTTTATATTTTCTCTTATAATGGGCAAAAACTTGTTTGTAAAAATCAGATTATACCAGTCAGTTCTATTAAAACACAGTAGGACAAGGAAATTATTTCCATCATTATATACTCATTCTAGAGTCTTATAATATTTTTCTGAAACTAAAATATGTCACTATTACAAAGGGGATCACATGTCGGTTCCCTTTCTCTAAAAAATTCCGATAAAATGTTCTTTTTAAAAAAAAAATTAATTTTATTGATACATTCTAGCAAGTGAACTTTGCGGCCAGAGGGGAATAAAATGGCTTCACAGGTAACTCTGATTTCATCCAGGTAGAGAGCATCAGCAGTAGGAGGTGGGGACAGCACAGTAAAGGTGAGGAAACCTCGTCTTCACCCTAAGTGCTCACTGTCATCTGCCACCTCCTAAGCAGTTTTCTGTGATCAGAGAGACACAACTGTAACCACGGAGAGCTGATGTCTAGGGTTGGATAATGTCAATCAAACATGGTGTTTATGAAGCATGTGCACTGCGTGCTAGATGTGTTCTTAATAATGCCAGCCTTCCTTTACTTTTCACCATGTTTGAGTTTGAAAACGGACCCAAGGCAGATTTCATGCAAGCCTGTAATGTAAAACTGCAGAAAATTATATGCTGATTACAGGTTGCCTATAGGAGAAAATGACGAAAGCACAAATATTTAATCTGTAGAAGAGACAGGAAAACTCTCTGCAGAAAGCCTCTGCTTTTCCAGTTGACACTAGAGGACTGAATCACCTTGTCTTCACTAAGATCTCTTAAAGGACCTTGATGGTAACTTTTTCTTTGCCATTTATTTCTAAGTAAAAAGTCCACCTACATTTCAGTATATCTCACTTATTGTGGCAACAGTAACAATGTTAAAATTTGGCTGTTGTATATCCAGTTGACAGTTTATATAATATAGTGCTATTTGTAAGCATATCATATATAGGAATGTATATGTATACACACATTTCAGATGAAAGTAAATAAAACAAACTTTCACTTAGGACCTATTAAATCATGTCCACATGATTCACTTAAGCATTAGTAGACAGAATTGTCCTCATAAAACAACCCTCTATCTAGCTGGGGTGATGTAATGAACCCTAGAATATCCATCAGTATAACTACTTTTGTTAATTCATCAAATTAAACTGAACCTATTTAAAGATTTGCAAAACCTGGTAAAACAAGAGTTTTCTTCCAATTCTTAGTTTGATATATGAGAAAAATCATGATCTGTAAAAAATCTAAAAGGCCTAGACTCCTAGACACTAAACTTGCAGAAAGTAATTTGCTAAATGTGAACTTCAGGAAATGCTATGTTCTTAAATACAGTATTATTTTCTGCCACTGGGCAGAACCTCTGTCAGCTCCATTTTGATCTTTGCATGATATTCTTTCTAGCCACATACTACCAGGAATGTACCTGCCCCTGAATGCATTAAATATATTGTTTATTTCATGGAGAAAGATCAGACACCACGAGGAACCATGGGTCATCTCAGGGAGAAAGGGTTAGATTTGTGGGCCTCTTAGATAATATGGAGGAGCACTAAAATGCAGGTCTTTGCTCTCATCTGGATACTGACCGGAAGCACAAGCACTTGTACGAGTGGGTATTTTATTCACCTTTTGAAGAAAGGTAGCGTCCAGAATGAAACCAAACTGTGATTTGTAAACAAGTACAATATTTCACATAAGCTAGGTTAGAAAGATTTTTTAGTCTAATTATTATTAGTAGTATTGCAAATTGTTGTTTGTTGTTCTTGGAATGGAAGCCCAGCTCTTTGCATTGTGCTGCACTCCCAGCCATTAAAACAACAACAACCCTTTGTACAGGATTTCACTAAGTTCCCTGTGCTGGCTTCGAACATGTGATTCCTCTGCCTCACTCCTAGGCTTATGCAAGTGGACCACTGTGACCTGCAGTAGTCACTTTTCTATGTAGAAAAAATTATGTTTTCACCTCTATTCTGACATGATAATGGAGCCATACTGTATCATCTTGGCCCACCATGTTCACGGTGACTGCCCTGGAACTGATGTTCTGTGAAGTTATTTCAACAGCAAAGCACTAAGCTCTAGCTGGGAGTGGCAGGAAGTTGGCAAACACTGCATTTCTTTTCCTCAGTATATTCATAATATATGCGGTCAGTAACATTAGCAAATAAAAACAATATTTATTTAATGGTAGCTGAGTGCCAAGAGGGTGCTGGATGGGCCAAATATAGGGTTACATGTATGCCACAGACTGTCCTAGTTCTGTCAGAAGAGAAGGTCCTTATTTGGAAGGATAAAATCTCAAAACTATCCCGACTAAAATGTGTCCTGTTTTCTCTAAAACATTCCTCTGCAGGTGTTTGAGTTAACACACTAAAGAAATAGGCTGCACACACAATTTCCACACCAAATAACTTGGCTGATTCTCTTCAAAACGGCACCATCAGCAATGGAGGTTAAGCCTCCGGTTTCAGATTTTCCGAGCCTCTCGTACAGCACCTACTCCAGGTGTTCTAGTAAACTTGCCATTCCTGCTACCTTCAGCTCATAGAAAGTAGGTGCTGAAAAACAAAGTGAGAATTGATGGAGGATTGGGTATTTCCAAGCTTTAGGAAAGAAAATACTATCACTATGAATAGGGAAAAATATGAAACTGGGCACCCTAGTTAGCAGACACACAAGCTCAAGTCCCAAATCCTTTTGGAGCCATCAGCCTTAAAGAATAATCAGTCTCTTAGGCCGTCCATATACGAATGTAATAAAATAGAGATTACTACAGCCATCGAGATTATTGTAATATTTTACAAAATGCGAAGTAATTTTCATCTTGAGTTTATGGAGGCTATATATTTTAAAAAGTATATTAAAAAGTATAAACTATGACAAGTTGGCTTTTCAACAGCTAAAAATGTGTAATCTGGAAAATTTGTTACCAGTAGCTCCTACCACTCTGTCAGATAAAGGAGACATTATTGTTATATTATTACAAGTGGGACCAAATCATCTTATCACTATTTCACAGCTTGACTTGAATTTTTTCTTTATTCAGGGAATTTGCTTAAATGATATATAGATGACCATAAAGGAAAATTTAAAATAATAATCTACAATGGACATCAAAAGTAAAAGTATGAGGCATTAGTTTGGAAGTCAGGATAAAATATGAAGAAACTGAAG